>JASVER010000134.1:2292695-2316966 GCA_030449065.1 Oceanodroma leucorhoa | reverse complement strand
GGCTGGGACAGAGTTAACTCTCTTCCCAGTAGCTGGAGGGGGGGCTGTGTTTCGGGTTTGGTAGTGAAAGGAATGTTGATGGCCCGTTGATGCTTTGGTTGTTGCTGGGTGGTGCTTGCACCAGGACTTTTCAGCTCCCATGCTCTGCCAGGTGCAGGGGGAGCTGGGGGGAGCATAGCCAGGGCTGTTGACCCAGCTGGCCAGTGGGGTATTCTGTACCATGTGAAAAATAGAAACATTTAGGAGCAAAACAGATAAACGGAATCTGGACATTAGAAGGAAAATGTCTTCTTCCCAGGATTATGTTGATACCTTTGGTCAGAGAACTCCACCATCGGACACATGGAGGAGCATCTTACCTAGAAAATCATGTCTCTCTATCATGGGTGGCACCTGGGCTGACCCAAGCAATATTACAAGTCACAAAAGGATGGGGGGGGGCTCTGGGGTTCGTCACGCGTGGTTCGTTCGGAACACGTCAGGGGTGAGCAGTTGCATTGTGCATCGCCTGCTTTGTATATTCTGTTATTGTTGTTGTTATCATTGTTATTATTACTGTTCTACTTTGTTTTATTTCCATTATTAAACCGTTCTTATCTCAACCCATGGGTTTTCCTTCGTGTGCCCTCCGGATTCTCTCCCCCATCCTACCGGAGTGGGGGGGTGAGCGAGCGGCTGCGTGGTGTTTTAGTTGCTGGCTGGGGTTACACCACGACACTGTAGCATGTCCTTAGCATGTTTAGCCTTTCTTAATATGTCCTTAGCATGTCCTTCATATTTCCCTAAGTTTAGTCTTTCTTAACATGACTGGCATGCTCTTAACATGGCCATAGCATGCCCTTAGCATGTTTAGCCTTCCATACCGGGTCCTTAGKGTGTTCTTAGCGTGTTCTTCATCTTTTCACAAGTTTAGCCTTCTTTAACATGCCTAGTATGCCCTTAGTGTGTCCTTAGCATGTCCTTAACATGTTCTTAGCATGTCCTTAGCATGTTCTTCATACTTCCATAAGTTTAGTCTTTATTAACATCTCTGGCATGTTCTTAGCATGCCCTTAGCATGTTTAGCCTTAGTAGTAGTAGTATCACTAGACTCTGTGTGGAATAGTAGGAGTGGATGATGATCCGTAGGGGTCACCAGGCTTGGCACCATCTCAGTGATGTCACAAATGTGAGCTCCTGATAGTAGAAAACTTCTCTATAGAAATTGTCTGGACGGCAAATGGTTGCTTTGGTGCCTCTCAGTAAGGCATCTCCAATTACTAATATTCTACATGCCTTTCTGGTGGCACTGGTTCTAATGTGTGTGGGTGGTTGGATCAACTTTGCATGCTAGATTTCTCCGAGATCCTGTCCGTTGCTCACATGCTCTTCATTCTCTAACCCCAGAGTGTCATATCTGTTATGTAGGGGCACTTTAGGGGAAGTGGGAAGATTCTTCCTTCTGCCCTGATCAGACACAAGGGTCCTGTCTCCTTCACCTCGTCAGTTACTTGTGCCAGTCAGCTTGAGGCTGAATTCAGGCTTACCTTCCCCTTGCACAGCCTTAAGGCAGGGCTGTCACTCAGGCTGGAACAGTGCTCAATATCACGTATCAATGTCCCGCTCACATTCGTGGATACTGCACTGCCTGTTGAGCTCCTCTTGTAAAACATAGCTACTTTTTTGAAAAGATCTTCTAGCTGGGCACAGTGGCAGCTGTGACATCCCCTGCTGCCTTCAGGTGCTAGGGGGACTTCTGGGTGCTGGCGCTCCATGCAACCTAAGGTCTGGACCACTATTTCAGTCCTTAGGAGGTCTGTTTGGCTGGAGACGTCAGCATACATAGGCCGTAGTGCTTCTGTTTGGGTTTCAGCCTCTGAGGCCCCTGTTGCGTACATCAAGTCACTCAGAGGCCCCCAGACAGCATGAAGGGCGCCCAGGGGCCATGAGAAGAGACTGAAAAGGTCTACACACAGAAGCAATCAGAGCCAAGGATCTGCACAGAAAGGCACCTGGAGGCCCCTAGGCAGCACAGAAATGCACACAGAAGCACATGGGCTAAACAGAAAGGCATCCAGAGGCTCCTTGGGTTCAACAAAAAGGCACTCGGAGGCCGCCGGGGTGCACAGAAAGGCAATGGAAGGACCTCTAGGGACAAAGAAAGACACTAAAAGGTTGCATAGAAAAGCATTCAGAGGCCCCTTGGTCAAACAGAAAGGCACAGAGAGGCCCCTGTCTCTAACAGAATGGGATAAAGAGGCACCTGGGAGACAGAAAATCACATGGAGGCCCCTGGATTGCACAGAAAGGCACTTGGAGGTCTCTGGGCCATACAAAAAGGAACTCAGAGGACCCTGCATCTAATAGAAAAGCTCACAGAGGCCCTTGGTTCAAACAGGAGGTTACTCAGATGACCCAGAACCACACAAAAAGACAATCAGAGGCCCTTGGATTGAACAGAAAGTTCAGCCCAGTGTCCTCCCAGTCCCTTTCTCTGTTGCCTTTCTGTTTGAACCAGAGGCCTCTGAGTAGCTTTGTGTTTGACCAAATGGTCTCTGGGGGCCTTTCTCTGCACTCCGGAGGCTTCCAAGTCCCTTTCCGTAAGACCCAGGGGACTCCATGTGTTTTGTGCTTGACCAAGGGGCCTCTCAGTGCCTTTTTGTGGAGACCAGATACCTCCAAGTGCCTTTTCATGCAGCCTAGTGGCCCACATGGCCTCTGGGTGCCTTCCTGTGCCATCCCAGGGTCTCTGAGTACCTTTCCTTTTCCACATAAGGGCCTATGAGTGCCTTTCTGTGCACCCCAGGGGCCTCCAAGTGCCTTTCTCTGAGGTCCCAGGGCCTTCAAGTGCCTTTTGGTGCACCCCAAAGACCTCTGAGTGGCTTGCTTTGCTTCCCAGGGGCCTTTAATTGCCTTTCCATGTGGCCTGGAAAGCCTTCGTGTTCATTTCTCACCCCCCAGTGTCCCTTCTGTGTGGCTTCAGGCAGCCAAGTGCCATCCTGTGAACCTCAGGGTCCTCCGAGTGCCCTTCTTCACAGCCCAGGGACATCCACGTACACTTCTTTTCACTTTTCACCCCTTGGTATCACTTTCTGTGCAGCCCCAGATCCTCCAAGTGCCTTTTGGTGAGACCCATGGAGGGCTTCCTTGGGCCTTTTTGTGCACACCAGGGTCTCCATGTGTTTTTCTGGTTGGCCTTGGGGATTCCTTGTGCCTTTGTGTGCAGCTGTAAGGCCTCCAATTGCCTTTCTGTGTGACACAGGGCTCTCCCAGAGCATTTCTGTGTGGCCCTGGACTCTCTGAATGCCTTTGAGTGTTGACCTGGAGCATCTGAGTGCCTTTCTGTGCAACCATGGAGCCTCCAAGCACCTTTTTGTTCATGCCAGGGATCTCTGAGTGCCTTTTTGCTCATGGCAGGGATCTCCGAGTGCCTTTCTGTGTGTCCCAGAGACATCCTAGTACCTTCAAGTGAGACCTCCATGGCTCCCTGTGCCTTTCTGTGTTGCCCAGGGGCCATGGTATGCTTTTCTGTGCACCCCAGGGACCTTTGGTGCATCCCTGAGGCTTTCAAGTGCCTGTCTTTGTGGTCCAGGGGGTCTCCAAGGACCTTTCTGGTCATGTGTCAGCCCTCGGTGTCACTTTCTTTGTGGCTGCAGGGCCTCCAAATGCCTTTCAGTTAGACCCATGAGCCTTCTTGGGCCTATCTGTGTGCCCCAGGGGCCACTGTGTGCATCTCAGTGAGACCTTTGGGCCGCTAACTGCCTTCTGGTGCACATCAGGGACCTCCCAGTGCCATTCTTTGCTTCCCAGCAGCCTCTGAGTGCCATTCTGTGCAGCCCTGGGGCCTCTGCGTGCCCTTCTTTGCACCCCATGGACCCCTGAATGCCTTTCTGTACTCCTCTTACTGCCTTTCTGTGTGACCCAGGATCCTCACTCAGCATTTCCTAGGACAAGGTTGTTGAATAGAAAGCACTAAGAGCTTGGGCTGCTTGTGAAGACATGCCAGGCATGCAGCAAAGGAATTACAACAGCTTGAGACTGTCACAAGAGCTGGCTCCAGTCGTTTGCTTCACATGCCAGTCTTGCTCTCCCCCTTTTTAAAGCTTGCCACGTTTTGTCTTTAACCTGTGGGATTCAGTTCAAGTGAATGAAATATTTCTGCGAACACTTAAGTACTTCCAGGAAGTAGATAACTAACCAACCCCTGTAGTCCATAAGCACACCTTAGTTTAGTAAGTCATCAGTTACAGGAGATTCTTGCACAATTTTGTGCCTTTGGTGCTGAGTCTGCATGCCTCACAGCAACTTGTTCTGTACCTCACACTGTGTTACTGCTTATCCCTATACCTTAAATACATGTATTTTTGTGAAAATAGTTTCCGAAAATTAACTGGTGGTGGCATCTAGCAGAGAAGGGTATTTCAAATACCAGACATGCACCAAAAATACACATTCTTTGACTCTTTCTGTCTTATTTGTCACTCCTGTTAGTAAGGTTGGTGGTCTTGGAAGTTGAACCCCAAGTCCTATTCTCTGTGGTTGTGGAACAATTTAGACTGCAAAACCTAAAAGCAGACTTTAATATAAAAATCACTGCTTAATGTAGTTGTTTCAGCATTGATAAAGTTCAGCACTGAAATTTAGCTAGAAGGCCTGAAAATCTTAAAAGTGAGAAGTTCAAACATAGTATTTTGTATTAATGCTGCTCTTGGTGTTACACACTGCACAACATGTTAAGGATTTGGTGTCCTCTCCAGCAGCCATCAAAACGGAGGGTCATCTTTAAGCACATGAACACTGTCATGGAATGCACATGGTTTAAGTGCTTTGCTGGATTGGAGCCAGGGACTCAACATCTCACACTAGTGACCTCTCTTGGGAAGAGGGAGGATCTGCAACTGACTTCGGTTCTGCTCTTGTTAAGACTCCATCATTACAAATGGTAAGGGCCTGCCCCAAAAGTCAGACAGGACTATGTTTATTTCAATGTAACCAGGACGCAGGTGCAGCAAGTACAACTAGTAATTTTACTGAAATGCTGCAAATTCTTTAGCCTGTGTGTGCACTACAAGTTGTAGCCTAGAAGAGCATGGATGGGCTTGAATGAGCTACTTGGAATAGTCAAGGCAATCAGCTGTCGGAGCCAGGATCTCAGCAGGCTAAATTAGCAGTCTTGCAGTGTGGGTGTAAATTTTTCTGTAGCTTCTTCACCCAGCAAGCCAATGCCTTTCACAGAGCATGTCATGTGAAGAGTTCACCCTAGGCTCCCAGGCAGTGCCACTCTGGGGCTGTAGCCAAGAGAAATAAGTGAACTGGGTTGGATTTCAAAGGAGACTCCATCTAAGTGCAAATATTTCTTGGGAAGCGCTGTCATTTTAATGAAACTAAAATGARTCACTGCAACTTTCTTGCTTCATTAAGGTAAAATATTTTGCTTTGAAGTTAATATTTTGTATCACTTCTTTTTCAAATTAAAGGTTTCATTGTTCCAGTTGCTATATAGATACAACACAGATTATAGTCAGAGGACCAGATTTGTAGCTTTAACTCCCACAGCCTAACACTTCACTCACATTGGAAGAAATGGGGCTAACTGACCAGTACTGTGGTCATCAGTGGGAGCAGGCAGGGAGTATTTGGCTGTAAATAAACATCACTGGACCAACTTATTTGTGGAGGAATCCATCTCACTTAATTTTAGGTGTTTAAGAATTATGTAAGTATAATCAATGTTGCGGGCTCCTTTCTTAGCCCTGGAGAGTGATGGCAATGCCTGTGGGCCATGCTCCAGCTGCCTGGAAGAGAATATGTTGCCACTGATCACAGAAGGACCTGGGATCAGACTTAGGGAACTCAGTATCAGAGAGCCACCATAAGGTAAGACGAGCTCTGTCCTGATGGCAGATTTAGTTGGGGCAACTGCCTGGATGATGGAAGATTTTCATTAAGCTGGGTTGCTGGGCCTAAAAAGTAGCACCTTGGTTTTATGTGTCCTTCTTTTTATTATCAGGCTTCCCACTTTAGTCTCCTGAATAAACTATGCTTTGTCTTTCCATGGCAGAAATCACAAACTCCCCATGTACATGAAACCATCAGTGCCCCGCTTAACGAGTGCAGACTAGGGTCTGGGGCCATGCGAAAAACCTGTGCCACCCTGGAGAGCCCCTGAGAGCTGGTGCACCAGCAATTATGCTTTCTCTAGTAATTTTACCAACCAAGCATGTTGCTTGGTTTTCTTTTTCTTTTGACTTGTGTGAACAACTCGAGCAGTTGTTAAACCACTTCCACCACGTCTGGTTGGTATTTGGTGGGATTCTGCTGAACAAGATGTGATTGAAGCACACTTGTCCACCTTGTCTGTCAGCAGGCTGGAGTGCAAACACCAGAGTAGGTGATAGTGTCCTAGCACCAGTATTTGCAGAGAGAGAAATAAATAAGTTGCTAAACCGCAAACCATATATCTTGTCCAGTTCAAGAGTCCATTTTGGGCAAGCATGCCAAGTGTTTTTGTGCCTGTGGCCTTCTTTTGAAAGGACAGGCTGTTTGAGAAAGAATCCCTCCCTCTATTTGTCCCCACCTTCTGTTTTTAAAGGCAGGCTCAAAAGTCTCCACTGTCTCTTGACTGCAGCAAGGATRTCTGGGAGGGAGGGGCATGAATGGAGAACATGCCTAAATTTTCCCATTAAAGTCAGGTCATATACCTGATATTTACCCTACACGTATACTGCCGTATACATACCTCGTGCACCTGCACATGCCATATGCATTACTTAATATGCCTGGTTCAGCTAAGGAGTGTGGATAGCTGACAGCATCATACACACGGAACTCCTGGCAAGGACATCTTCGGTGGGTAATGGCCCTCTATGCAATGCTGGCATCTCAGTACATTAGAGGGTGACATTTCCACTTGGACACTGCAGGTAGAACGTGGGAAGGTCAATCATGAGCTCACAGGGCTAATAATGTTATCAGTGTAATCACCAGCTATTAGAGGAGGATTATGAAGGTATGCAACCTGTGAAAAAAAACAGATTGTGCAAGCTCATCTGTGTTGCATTATTATTATAGCTGCTGAAAAGTAGTGATGGATACAGCCAGGAGCCCCTCTACAAAAGCTAGCGATGAAAGGGGGTGAATGACGTTAGCTAATCTCCAAACAGTCCAATCATATTTGCATCGATATTCATGCATTTTGCACACTTTCACAGGAAGCCCAGAAAAACTGCACACTTTTCTCTTTGCAAGTAATGTCCAGTTCAAAACCCATTAGAGGGGTGAGAACTGCAGATATCTGTGAGAAGCCTGCAATGTGTGGGAGTTTTTATGAAGATAAAGATGAACAAACAAAAAAAAGCCTTAAACTTTCAAAGGGGCTTAACAGAAGTACCCTCTAAAAAAGTATGAGAGCAAAATAACTCTGCATTTAGCTGATTTCTCAAATGCAGTAATCAAAAACTATTTAAACACATTTCACGCTCAGTTTTTAAGAAAAACATTGACTTCCATGCAAGTAATCCTATGCTCCTCAGAAAATTATGAAATAACAAAAGATCAGTCACAAAAATTATAGAATGAAAAAAGGAATCCATCATTTCATTCCTGTCTCCAAACAGAAGAGCTAAAATATCTCCTCAGATTTAGAAAAGCCCAGAAATAGTTGGACAATATAAGATCGCTGGGTCGTCTAGTCAAGTGCTGGGGTATAACAAGTCACAGCTGCTTCAAAGGCAAGAAGAGAAAGTTTCACAATGAGAAAAATGTGCAATCTATGCTTTGTGAGGGCCTGTTCCTAGTAGTTATGTTGGATTAAATCCTGAAGCGTAATTTTCCAAGGCCTTTTCTTTTTTTTAGCAGTAGCCACACGAGGGCAGTAAGCCCTATTGTCTACCGAAGGAAGTTTTTTTTTCCCTCAGGTTCTGACCATGTTGCACAAAATGCTTGTTCAATAACATATGCAGCTGATATTTGCACACTAAGGACCTAATGTGAGACAGTGCAGTACCTCACCAAATTTCCAAAGTGACAATCACTTTGAACTCCTGAACCAAATTCAGGATTCATGAAAATAAGAACATTTATTAGGGACCTATTTTTATGGCCTTTTTAAAACAGCATTATTCTAGAGCATGTAATTTCCCCACATGTATTCTTTCTACAAAGTCATTTTCATATATTTGTTTCTAAAACCAAAATCTGCCTGCATCAAGTTCGTGATTCAAATCGTATTAGCTTCCTAGAAAAGCCACGTAAACTCAGTCACTGACAGAGTCATTAACACTTTGCTATAAACATTAGGCCTGCATTAAGATATCCTGAGAAACACTGTTCTACTATTTTCATGGGCTTTGGTAGAAAGCAGTCTTTCCTTGCATTCTGTGATGTTTCACAATATTGCTTTTCCTCATGATTCTTCATTTTAAATCATTCAGAAAAATATAGTCTTTGAAGGAGAGGTGCAATTTCAGTCCCTTCTCTGACCAATTCAATTTCTTCTATATTGTCATATAGAAGAACACTGAGACTTCTCGGCCCTATATGCTTTTAATAATTCCACATACCGATGGCTTTCTTATCTTAGCCATTTTTCCCTTGATCCTTCTGTTCCTTCATTAAACTGCAGGAACATATTTATGCGTGGTGTTATTCTAGTCATCCAGCAGGTCATCTGTGCGATTCTAAAATTCTATAGCTTCCCAGGCACAAATGCAAACTAGACTAACTCTCACAGAGTGCAAAGCTCCAGCAGGCAGAACACGGGGCTTTGTAATAGTCATTCCCTGGCTGACAGTATTTGGAAAAGCAGCCTGGCAGATATGGCTTACCGAGGAAGCTGACCTGCCTACAGGTTAGTAAATAGCCCAGAGTCATGTATATTATATTTCTTTAGGTCCTGGAAAACTTGTTTGTGAAACATGTTGATGATCTGTGCTTCCAGTCACCTTTCCTTATCTGTTCTCAGCTCTTTATGTGGTTTTGACGTGTGTTTTAGATAAATATGAGTAGAATTTGTGCTTGGGGTACAACCACAAACCTGAGCAGAATTACACTGAATTGAACTATTCAGACACAAATATGGACAAAGTCCACTGGATGCTTACGTCACTTCAGAGAATCAGCCAAACAGCACAAAAGTACTTGTGCAGTGCTTGGTTTACTTTCTGCTGCCCATCTCGATAGGAGCTGAAGTTAATGTTGGTAAATAGGTTAGTCAAACATTTTGCTTTCTGTAACGATTTTTATTACTCATTAGGATGGTTTGATAAACACGAGGATGTTAAACATGACTAAATACTTCCATTTTTCCAGAAACTGAAAAATATTATGGTGCTTTTCTTAGCTATTTACCTACAGAGCCAATCTTTCACCTGCTTATATTTAGGTGAAGAGTACCACAAACTTCACTGCCTCCTGCACCAAGGGTAAACCACTTTTTCTAGGCTTGCTTTGCTTTTATATATGTAGATATATCAATGTGCTCAGGAAATACTAAATTATAAAAATATAAGGGCAACATTTTGCCAATTGAGTGAGGAAGAAAGACCAACATGACAAATTGTTTGTTCTGAAAGAGGCTTCCTCATGCAGGGAGGACAATAAATACAAACAGAAGAACAGAGGACTATAGAATAAAACAACCCCCAAACTAACTTTTGAACCTGGTAATTCTCCAGCCTTTAAACAATTTTCCTCCCTAAGTAAGGCCTTAGTGGTAAAAACTAGCCATTGACTTCGTTGGTGTTGGTGTCAGTTTCTGATGGGGGGAAAAAAGGCAAAAAAAAATTATCTTGCTTGATGTCAGAGATTCCATGACAGATGAATGGAAGATTTGGGCTTCAAATTTAAACACTTATGAGCATTAACCAAGATCCTGGTTTCGCAGCTACAGCTTTGAGCATTATAGTTGGGATCCACCTGTTGTGACACTGTATTTAAAGCACATTATTGGACAGTCTGCTAACTAGTTCATCACACTATGCTGCTTCACTCTTGGAGAACCAGGGCTGGTATCAGAATGTTCCCACTGCTTCATAGCTGTCTTAGGCAGTTATGAAATCTCAGCATAACTGTGGGTACTGCCCATTTTGGATACTACTTGTGAGTACCTGGCGCTGCCTTGGCAGCTGTGCTGCCCCCCACACCCCCACAATGTTCCTAGAGACCACTTGAGAGGTTATGGCAATGTTTGCTTGCCTTCTAAATGCACGTTTCCTCTCTTCCCACTAAGGATGCAAGAAGATTCAAAGTGTTATCAGGGCCAGCAAAGGCAACAGGGCACAACAGGAGCTGAAAGGGAGGAMAGTGAATGCCAGAATCCTGCAACAGAATTCATATAGGCAGAGTGAGGAACTAAAATATCTTTATGCAAGGGCTAGCACCACGAATCCTCAAAAGGGCTGTGATATTTGCTGCCACAACAAGCACACAAGCCTACCAGAGTACCTGACGAGGAAGATGATCAGGTGCTGAGGGTGCGGAGGGTGCTGAGGCTCAACAGTCGTGGCACACAGAGCATCCTGCCATGCTGGACCTGCCCCCAGCAGCAGCCTACACACCACTGCTGCAGGAGAGGAGCTGCATCAGTAACCTGGATATGCAGTATAACTATTCAGGGAGATTTTAAATTGCTTTTCTTCCAGTGCATTGTCCGTGCCCAAGCTGCCTCACACTTGCTTTCTTATGTCCTGCTCCAATTTCTGGAGAATTTTTCCCTCTTCTTACCCACTCAGCACTCTGCTTTGCTTGAGTTGGTGGTACTATAGAAGTTAAAGGAAACACATTGCAAAAAAATTATGCTTTATTATGGCTGCAGATATAGAAAGATAAGGAAATTCAACAGAAAAGGTACAAAGGTAGATTTTAATCTTGTGTGTGCACTCAGCTTTGACTGAGGATGAGACTTGCATACACTGCAAATCTACAGCGCCTTAAAATCTCCTGGTTATGCATTATACATCTGAAACAAAGTCTATGGAATTGAGCTCATATTGCAGCCTGTTTATGGAAATCTA
Source organism: Oceanodroma leucorhoa (assembly GCA_030449065.1). NCBI lineage: Eukaryota > Metazoa > Chordata > Aves > Procellariiformes > Oceanodroma > Oceanodroma leucorhoa. The sequence continues at coordinate 2,305,975 of JASVER010000134.1, read as the reverse complement.
CAGGTGCGATAAGAGAGCAACTACAGCACAGATGATAGTTTTTACCTTGGCATGAACATTATAATGAAAATGAGCCCTTTTTCAGGACTTTGTGTAGTTAGAATATCATTTTCTTTCCTGAAACAGTGGTTGGGGAACAGTCTTTGTAAAGAGTAGCACTGTGGATCTGTTTGATTGCTGTCACTACGGTGTTCAGTACTGGATACTTTATCTGGCTTAGTTTGGAAATAGCTCTGGCACTGATATTAGATGTGAAGAGAAGCTTGATGGGGGCAAGGTTGGTCTGATCAAAATTTCCTGTATTTTCTGAGAGGTATTCTGAAATGTAGAGCAAGAAAATCATAAAGCACTAGGCAGAATGGAAGAATATGTCCTCACACAGCTGTACTCATCACTAAAGAAGGCATATCTGAGTGAGCATGACAATTAACAAGGAAAATGCCATAATGAAGTGTGGATGTGCTTCAGTCACCTATGGATGAACTGCTGGCATTTGAAGGGAGAAGACTACACTGACACAGCAACACTACGTAACCAACAGCAGTCCTAGTGAGTGTCATGGTGCTTTGGGGTTTTATTTTATTTGTTCAAAAGCTATGAAGAAAGTGGAAGGAGAATCTTTTAATCCACTCAGCTGGAGGCATGTAGTCTTATCCTGTGCATTTTTCATTCTGTCTAAAATGACAAAATCATGTGAAAGTAATCCTCCTTACTCCCCCTCACCTGCACAGATCGGTTTTTTCATGGCCTTCCCATGTGCTCTGCTTATCTTGAACTATGAATACCATTGAGGAACTCAGCTGATATGCTTTGTCTCTAAAGTAGAGGAGCAAGGAACTGAACTCACTTCCTTCGTTTTAGGCTTGGCCTTTAAACAGAAGGTCAGTCTCCTTCAACCTCTGGACACAGTCTGAGAATTACTGTAAGGCACATAATTGGTGTACTAGAAATCAAACAGTCACAAACAGTTAATACCATTGTCCTTGCAGACCTATGTGGGTAGCAAACAACCAGTTCTGCTTTCATCCAGTAGATTGCAGTAGGAAATAGTACATACAGTATCTGTTGCCCAACGAGCAAAAAAACCTGCAGTACAAATCCCTTTAGCTATACCTCACATTTGAAACTGTTAAGGAAAACTATGCTATCAATTTGTGAGCAACTGTTAGTCTGAGTGACTGATTTTCTACTGACAGTGGATTATTTTAAATATTTTACAAGTGGACATAACAGTGTCTTCCCAAAAATAGCTGCCAGATCCTTCAATCTGAACAAACAAACCTCYAAATAACATTCCAAATAATCTCTAAATAAACCTCTACTCTTTGCTAGAAATGATGGTGTGTATTTTCAGGCCAGAGAGTTTTCTTTCTCAAAAGTTTTGCAGAGTTTAGGGAGTGTCACAAACACAACCACTGTTAGGTTACAACATTCACCGTGCTCGTATCAGGGATGTCACCAAGAGGCTACTAAGCCTCGTACAGTCCACTGACTATTATCCACTGCTGCTGTTTCACGTGGGCACCAGTGATACAGCCAGGAGCAGTCTGAGGAGTATCAAGAAGGATTACAGATCCCTGGGAGCAGTTGTAAGGGACTCTGGCGTGCAGGTATCATCAATCCTGCCAGTCAAAGGGAAGGGGATTGAAAGGGCCAGTCGAATCTGGCGAGTCAACAAATGGTTACGGGACTGGTGCCACAGCCAGGGGTTCGGCTACTTAGACCATGGGACTTGCTTTGAGAAACCTGGTCTACTGGGGGCTGATGGGGTCCATCTGTCAGAGAAGGGGAAGAGCATCTTCAGTCATAGGCTTGCTAAGCTGGTGAAGAGGGCTTTAAACTAAAGTTGCTGGGGGAGGGGAACCTCAATCCATCCCACTCCTACCAGTTTGATGCCAGTGCCAGCAATAGATGCCCAGAGCCTGAAGAAGGATCACGGGTCAGCAGGAGAGTGCCTGAAGAGCAGCACAAAGGAAACCCAGCCAGTAAGACAGCTTCCTCGGGGGCCCAACTTAAATGCCTCTGTGCAAACGCACATAGCACGGGGAATAAACAAGAGCAGGGCTACGATCTTATTGGCATCACAGAGACGTGGTGGGATGGCTCCTATGATTGGAGTGTTGGGATGGAGGGATACAGACTCTTCAGGAAGGACAGGCAGGGGAGACGAGGAGGGGGTGTCACCCTCTATGTCAATGACCAGCTGGAGTGCATGGAGCTCTGCCTGGGGATAGATGAGGAGCYGACCGAGAGCTTATGGGTCAGAATTAAAGAGAGGGCAGGGACAGGTGACATTACACTGGGGGGCTGCTACAGGCCACCTGACCAGGAAGACAGAGCAGATGAGGCCCTCTATAGACAGACAGGAGCAGCCTCACATTCACAAGCCCTGGTTCTCATGGGGGACTTTAACCATCCCAATATCTGTTGGAGGGACAACACGGCAGGGCATAAGCAATCTGGGAGGTTCCTGGAATGCGTTGATGATAACTTCCTTCTACAAGTGGTAGAGGTGCCAACGAGGAGAGGTGCTATGCTGGACCTTGTTCTCACCAACAAGGAGGGGCTGGTGGCGAATGTGAAGGTCAAGTGCAGCCTTGGCTGCAGTGACCATGAAATGGTGGAGTTCAAGATCCTTAGGGCACCGAGGAGGGCACACAGCAAGCTCGCTACCCTGGACTTCAGGAGAGCAGACTTTGGTCTGTTCAGGGATCTGCTTGGTAGAGTGCCCTGGGACAAAACCTGGAGGGAAGAGGAGCCCAAGAAAGCTGGTTAATATTCAAGCATCACCTCCTCCAAGCTCAGGAGCAATGCAACCCAACAAAGAGGAAATCGGGCAAAAATGCCAGGAGGCCTGCATGGATGAACAAGGAGCTTCTGGACACACTCAAACACAAAAAGGAAGCCTACAGAGGGTGGAAGCAAGGACAGGTAGCCTGGGAGGAATACAGAGAAATTGTCCGAGCAGCCAGGGATCAGGTTAGGAAAGCTAAAGCCCTGACAGAATTAAATCTGGCCAGGGAGGTCAAGGGCAACAAGAAAAGCTTCTATAGGTATGTCGGGGATAAAAGGAAGACTAGGGAAAACGTGGGCCCTCTCTGGAAGAAAACGGGAGACCTGGTAACCCAGGATACAGAGAAGGCTGAGGTACTCAATGACTTTTTTGCCTCGGTCTTCACCGTCAAGTGCTTGAGCCTCACCACCAAAGCCGCAGAAGGCAAAGGCAACGACTGGGAGAATGAAGAGCCGCCCACTGTAGGAGAAGATCAGGTTCAAGACTATCTAAGGAACCTGAAGGTCCTTAGAACCCGATGAAGGGGTTCCACGAGTCCTGAAGGAACTGGCGGATGAAGTTGCTAAGCCACTATCCATTGTATTTGAGAAGTCGTGGCAGTCCGGTGAAGTTCCCACTGACTGGAAAAGGGGAAACATAACCCCCATTTTTAAAAAGGGAAAAAAGGAAGACCCAGGGAACTACAGGCCAGCCAGTCTCACCTCTGTGCCTGGGAAGATCATGGAACAGATCCTCCTGGAAGCTATACTAAGGCACATGGAGGACAGGGAGGTGATTTGAGACAGCCAGCATGGCTTCACCAAGGGCAAGTCCTGCCTGACCAATCTAGTGGCCTTCTATGATGCAGTGACTACATCAGTGCACATGGGAAGGGCTACAGATGTCATCTATCTGGACCTCTGTAAGGCCTTTAACACGGTCACCCACAACATCCTTCTCTCTAAAGGGAAGAGTTACAGATGGGTGGACTGTCCGGTGGGTGAGGAATTGGTTGGATGGACGCATCCAGAGGGTAGTGGTCAACGGCTCAATGTCCAGATGGAGATCAGTGACAAGTGGTGTCCCTCAGGGGTCCGTATTGGGACTAGTACTGTTTAATATCTTCATCAATGTCATAAACAGTGGGATCGAGTGCACCCTCAGCAAGTTTGCAGACGACACCAAGCTGAGTGGTGCAGTTCACATGCCTGAGGGACGGGATGCCATCCAGAGGGACCTAGACAAACTCGAGACGTGGGCCTGTGTGAACCTCATGAGGTTCAACAAGGCCCAGTGCAAGGTCCTGCACCTGGGTTGGGGCAACCCCCGGTATCAATACAGGCTGGGGGATGAAGGGATTGAGCAGCCCTGCCGAGAAGGACTTGGGGGTACTGGGGGATGAAAAACTGGACATGAGCCAGCAATGTGCGCTCGCAGCCCAGAAGGCCAACCATACCCTTGGCTGCATCAAAAGCAGCGTGGCCAGCAGGTTGAGAGAGGTGATTCTGCCCCTCTGCTCTGCTCTGGCGAGACCCCCCAGCAGCCCTGCGTCCAGCTCTTGGAGCCCTCAGCATAGGAAGGACACGGACCTGTTGGAGAGGGTCCAGAGGAGGGCCACGAAAATGATCAGGGGATGGAGCACCTCTCCTATGAAGAAAGGCTGAGAGCATTGGGGTTGTTCAGCCTGGAGAAGAGAAGGCTCCRGGGAGACCTTATTGTAGCCTTTCAGCACTTAAAGGGGGCTTATAAAAAAGACAGCAGCAAACTTTTTAGCAGGGCCTGTTGCGACAGGACAAGGGGGAATGGTTTTAAACTAAAAGAGGGTAGATTTAGACTAGACATAAAGAAGAATTTTTTTTACAATGAGGATGGTGAAACACTGGAAGAGGTTGCCCCGAGAGGCTGTAGATGCCCCATCCCTGGGAACATTCAAGGTCAGGTTGGACGGGGCTCTGAGCAACCTGATCTAGTTGAAGATGTCCCTGCTCACGGCAGGGAGTTGGACTACATGACTTTTACAGGTCCCTTCCAACCCAAACTATTCTATGATTCTATGATTCTAATATACAGTGACCTTTACTATTGTATTTTTGACTTGTTCCCTTACCTTAGAAAACTTCCAACTACATACCTTCCTTTCATAGCTAGGCCAGGCTCCATTTTGCTACTGTTAACATAAACTTAGGCACACGCTGTGAGGCTGCTAAGTAATGTCCTTCACACCTGGGATATCATCCATCTTCTCACATCTGGGATGGTATCAGGAGATCCATATTCCTCACCCAATGTGCCTGTGAAGGACAAAGCCAGGAGTCATAAATATACAAAGTAAGAAAAGAAGTGAAACATCAGAAGGAGAGAAATGGAAACCAGGAGATCTAAAAATCTGCGTGTGGGGCAGAGCTGTCACTTGCTGTGGATGTTCCTACCAAATAGCTTCTTGACCTATTTTTCTGAGTGGAGGATCCTCCACGAGCTTGCCCAGAAGGGCTATCTCATCTGTATGCCATGGTAATACTATTCATTTTGTTCTTACTGGTCAGTATGTACTAAAAATAACTTGGAGAGACAGTGAATTGCGTGGAATGTGGTGTTTTGAGTATGCAGATGTCGCTTATTCTGGACTCTTCTACCAAAGATGCTCAGGCATTTTTAGAAAATCTCAGTGGGGTCTACCCATGGTTACTTGACTATAAATTTAACCTTTCCTGAACAACTTAGGTACCTGCTAAGTTTTTGGACATTTTGGTCAATAGCGTATTAGACCTATACCTGTCCAATTCTCAATGGATATTGATCAGTGCTTGTGCCCACTTGGTTCCCCAGTCATCTCTTCAGAGGTAATGTTACAATAGGTACGACTATCTCAGGTGTACAAAATAGTAATACCAGACACTGGAAGCATAACCCTAGCCATGGAGAATTCTTGGATCAGATCTGGGGAAATTAGGTGGGTTTTCACCACCTGAAAAGCTGTCATTGTGTCATTTCCAAAGCAATAACTTATTACTTACTGGTTAAATGGCATCTACAAGTGTTCGCTTTCCAAGGAGACTGTAAAGTCTAGCCAGTTTGACAGAGCACTGGAAAGGTACGTTTGTTTTATTTTGATTTATAAACTCTAAGCAAAACCTGTGACATGTTCTGAGTGATCATTTTGCAATTCCTTAATCAATGAATTTAAATACAAAATGCTTGTCCCACTCGAGAAAAAATAATACACTAAAAGTGAATAATCAGTTGGAAAAATTATGTTGTTTAGAAGAGGGGCATATTTATTTTCCCAAAACATCTTTCTGCTGTTGCAATCACAGATGCACACCATATATTCACTAGCAGAGATAGGCTGGTTATCAGCCACAGGATAGGCTGATAACCCTGTTGAAAACTCAGTCAAGTGAGGTTAGTAGTATCCATTTTATCTGATTAAAAAAAGCAGGGCGAGACATGGCAACTCTATTCTGTTTAACAATGTGTTGAATTGCTACTGTATCTTAATGAGGAAGTATTTAAGAATGGACAAAGATCCAGCCAGATGAAAGTCTGAGACATTACTGTGCTGGCAGAGCTTGGTGTCATTCAGTATAACAACAGTGGCTGAGATGGTTGACTCACACCAATAAGGGCCTGGAGACAGGAGTGGCCTGGAACATTAAGAAGAGGAGGATGTTGCAAGGCATGGGCATTATTCGTGGTATGTGAAATCACTCAGTGATTTTCACTGGTCAGTAATGTGCACTACACAGTTTTGCAACATTTCGTTCTTGACAAAAAATCCTATACCCTTTTGGACACTGCATTTTGTAAAGACCTTCACTTTTCCTGCATCATCTCACAGGAAGGTAAATGTGGCCATTTTGTAAGTCTGCCACGTGTATGTGTGTATGCTGTCAGGGCCCTGAGGATATCCTCCCTCCACCCCTCCTGGCCTTTTGGCTGCCAGACACAGGGTGCAGGTGTCTGGCCTGGAAATGAGCTGTTGGGTAAAGCTGCACGGCAAAGCCCCAGTGGGGCTCCCTGCTTTGCTTGGGAGTAGCATTTAAGCTGAGGCGCTCATCCTCGGTGCCCTCCTGCAGCTGCCTCGCACCTGGCCATGCTCCCTGTTAATCCAGACCCTAATCCCAGCTCAGTTTTCCAGCTTGACAACCTTGAATTKGCCTCATCACTGAAGACATGTCTAATGACCTGGCCGACCCTGTTTGCTGTCACAGGACCTGTCCTGCTCACCTTACCAGGGGAAGGTGCCCTTGTCAGGGAGGGCCCTGCCCTGCCTGCTTTGCTCTCACCCTCGACTCCCTGGCATACAAACATGCATACGCCTACCTATCTACAGAAAGTTACGTTTTGGAGCTGGTTTTCAGTTCACTTACTACCGATTTGTTTTGCCACTCGGGCCATCAGCAGTAAGTTGCTGTGGAACACTGACTTAGCTGTGCTTACATCCTAACTATGAAGTGGAAACCTTCATTTTCAGATATCATGGGAAATAACATGAAAGAAAAAAACAAATGGTCCTGGTCCTGTTTAAAATGAAACTGCAGTGGTGTTTTGACTAGCAAGCAAACTGGGAAAATATCTGCTCAAGCAACTGAGACTGCACCCAATAAATTTGTGCTCTGAAGATCTTGAATAATTCAATTCCAATAAGCAGAATAATTCTGTTTCAAGACAACAAAGAGAATCGCTTGTCTATGTTAAAACTGCTTGACTTAAGCAACTCGAGAAACTGAATTAATGCAAAAAAATACACCAAAACAGAACAACACAAAATCACACTGGAGATAGCCAGGTTTCCAGACCAGATCCATGTTTAAGGTGTAGTGCTTTGCCATCATTAAAATCTGTTAAAAATAGACAAAAGTAAAAATAATGAAGGATAGGTATACTGGATAAGAAAAGCTGCTACAAAGAAGCCATGTAGCATGTACAGAAGCCAGGAAGTCTTGAAGGTCTGGGGTAACATAATCAAATGTACTTAATTCAAGAGCTACATATCCATCATGGTAAGCTGAAATTATTTCAGTCTGCTGAGGCACAGATAAATGTGACCTGTCATTGATTATTTTGATTTCTTTGGATTACAAAGATCAGAATTAATTACTAGGGAGGTCTTACAGCACCAAGCACAAGTGGTCTGTGCTGAAGATACTAATAATTTTTTAGAAATTAAAAATGTGTCAATTATGGGGGAAAAATTGACTTCGCTTTGCTGAGCAGTGAAAGGTTGCTACAGAAGCACAGGCCACCCTGCAGGCCTGCAGATGAGAGGCAGTTGCAGCCATGAGAGGCAGAATCACCTTATGCCCTTAGCTGAAGAAACATAGTTAGCAGAGGAGATAGAGCACTTCAGCAGCGCATGTTGCCACAATAAAAGCCACACAATGTTCTGATTAGGACAGTCTTACAGAAGTATCTAGCTTGTTCCTTGTGGGTTAATTCACCTTGTGCGTGAATAGAGCCTGACCTAGGTGTCAGTGTCAGGACCACTGGGAACTAGTCACAGGATTATCTGTAAGATTTACATTTGCCAGCTAAACAGAGCCAAGTCAGGTTTGGCTAAGTTGCAATCATTGCAGCCTTATGTAATGCAATACTTTTCATGTCTGTACTAAGGTTATCTGCAGGGAGCTTAGAGTTATGCTAAAGTAAGCACTCTGTCTTGATGCTCCCTAATTCACGACAGCTTGCACAATTATTTGGAGGACAAAATAATTAACACCAACATCTGTTCCCAGCTGACTGATCCCCTCCTGATTACTGCGTAGATGAAAATGGTAGAATGAACAAAAGCAGATTTGGTTTATTTTTTTAATATTTCAAAGGTAAAAGGCACATGGAAAATAAAAAAAAAAGGACCTAACAAGACATTTTAGGTTGCCTTTGTGCATAATGAAAAACATACAGATGATTTTTTTTCTTTTTAAGCTATTAATGACCTTCTTGTAACTGTCCAAATTACATTCTTACCTGCTATGGCTAAAAATATGTAGATATGAATGCTCCTGAATCTGGTGGTGTAGCTGGATTTGTAGAGATTTATTCTTTTATTTTCTTTCTCCCCCTGCTAATATTAATAGATGTAAATCCCTCTTCTTTTTCTACTCCTCCCCTTGCTTTCTTCTGTTTCCTTCTGAAAGAATAACATCATCTTAAAATTGCATCATTAGGCACAGAACACCAGAAGGGAAAATTCTGCCCAGAAGTGGGTTTTTTTTTTTTCATTGACATTGCATGATGTTAAGGGTAAGGGAGAGGCTTAGTCTGTAGTGTCCATGCTTCCAGATTTGGTCATATGTTTGCGTGCTTCGGAGCCTTCAGCCACATCCTGGAAATTGCAGCAGGCAGGAGTGTGTGGCTGGGTGGGTCTGCCCACGAGGGGAAAATGTGTGAATCCCAACTCGTACCAGTTCAAAGAAGAGAATTCATAGTGACACCACTGCAGTCTGGCAGGCCATGACCTCCTGCTGTTATCACACTGAAATCAAACAAAGCATCAAATATTCAAGCTCTGAGCCCTTGAAAGCGGCCAGCCCCTTACAAGTTTAAGTATTCGTTTCAAACTGAGTGCCGTTCTGCCCTCAGACTGACACGTTTTCGTTTGAATTACTTTCATGATTTTGCATTTTTCAAAGAACGCAATTACTTTCGCTGAGATGTACTGAGCATACTTATTCCCTTCAAACCCCAGTACCTGCTGGAGCAGAGTGGGCTGGCTGGGCCCTCCCAGGGAAGCCATCTTGGCTCCACGTCTGCACCCCGAACAGGTCCCCCACGCGCAGTGCTTTCCCAAGGTGCGCCCCCGGGGCCTCTCCTCGCAAGCCTGGAGCTTCCTTCCGCGGGGCGGCTCTGAGACCACGGAGCCCGCGTTCCGCCATGACTGCCGCCCTCGGCCTGCCGCAGCCTCGGCCCGCCTCCCCCCTCCCGTTCCGCAGGACTCCCCGCCAATCACACGGCCCAACCCGCCCCCCCGCCTATCGCAGCCCACCTCCCTTCCCGCCTCCGCTCCGCCCAGACGGGCCGCGCCCTGTAGCGCCTCCCCTGCCCCGTCCCGGGCCCGCCCCCCCGCCGCCGGCAGCCAATGGGGGAGCGGGCGGCAAGCCCGGCGCTCGCAGGGTGTGTGAGGGAGCGGTCGCCGCCTCACTCGTTCCTTGCTCGTGCTGCCGCTCGCTCCAGCCCGGCTCGGCCTGAGCGCCGGTAACCGCCATTCGCTCGGCAGGTGAGCGGGACCCGGTCGCGGGCAGCGGTGCCCAGGCAGATGTGGGGCGCAGGTCCTCTATCGCCGGCTTTCCCGGCGCTGCTCGGCTTGGCTCCGCCTCCCGCAGGCGGTGGGCGCCGGCGGTCCCGGGGGAGCGGGGTAGGGGGCAGCGACGGGCCGTGTTCCCCTGTGTCCGGCTGATTCACTGCGGGCTGTCGCTCCACCCCACCCCCCCCGCCGCCACCACAGCCGGGACGCGCCCGCAGCGCACCGCCGTCCGCACTGGGGCTGAGGGAGGACGAGACTGGGGTCAGCCGGACGGGCTCGGTCGGTCTGGTTTTAGCCTAATTATTATTTTCATTAGGGCGAGAGCGAAGTTCTGTGGTAAATGTGCGAGTGCGTCGGGTGCTGTTTCCTAAACGGGGCTTATCCTTGCTGGAAGAAAGGGTGCAAACGCAGTGAGGGCTGTGGGAGCGGGGCTGCTCCCCGGCGGTGCCGGCGGGCGCGGGAGGGTGCACCCGGGCGGGCGCGGGGACGCCCCGAAAAGGCAGGGTGTCCTCGGCACCCTGCCGACCTTTTGCCCTGGCTTGAGGGTTCGCGTTACTGCCGCGGAGAAGGGAGCGGCGGGGGAGGGTGGGGGAAGTGGTGGTATAGACTTAGCGGGGACATTCACTAAATCTACGCCGCGTAAACGAAGACGACACCGGTGACTCGCAGCTTCACGGGTTAGTGGAGCCGCTGTGACCCGCTACCAGGACGAGTTCCAGCTCTGTGCGCACGCGCCTCGGTACTGGTAGTGGGTTTTCAAGTGTGCGTAAACTAAATACTTCGGTGTGTGAGAGAGAGAGGGACTAGTCCCTATGCTCGTGTGATCGCAGGCTGTGAGACCTATAAAAACCGCGGTCGCTGCAAACTGCTTTTGAGGTACATACAGGCAGAAAATGTTGTATTTTGTTCATGGCACGCCAGGTTTACTGGATCAGAATGCTAATAAGACTTGTTGCAAAAGGTAGATTAAGATTTTTGCAGCATCTCGGAACTCCATTTTCTTGCCTCATTTTCGCACAACTTTCACATTTTGCGCTGTGTTTTCTGGTTTAAATAGAAAAATCAACCTAAAATATGACTTTGCTTATAACCCGGTTGTAACAGATCTGTACTAGCGTTGATGGAACTGTAACAGGAAGCACCTTTTCTGGAAAGAGCAAAGTGCAAAGTAGGATCAAGACATCTCATTCTTCCTCTTATCTGGCAATTTGTCAGCACTTAGAGGGCAGTCGTATTGAAACTGCAGCCTAGAGGAGATTACTATACAGAAAACTACTGGCTTCCTTATAATATGTTTGTGGGAGTGTAGCACTGAGAATGGCGGAAGATCTAATGCCTTCATTCTCCTTTCCTCAAACAATTATGTTTTCCTGACCTCTTCAGCTTCCAGATCTACAAGCTCTTTTATGCGTTTTCTGATCATTGTGAACGGATGTTATATAAAAGTATTGTAGTCTTCAGCGGTAATTAGCAGGTTCTTTTCCTGTTGTGAGCATGTCGATATACTCATATAATTACCAGTTTATAATAGCAGAGGTGATATTGTAGCTATGTACGATGTGGATCTTTATTAGTTTAGGAAATGTAACTTTACATGATTACACAGGTAATCTGTGTAACCAGCTGTGTCATAGCTGTGACTTGGTTTGAAAGGTAAGTTGATCTGAGGGCTCTTGAAAATTTTGGGGTGTTACAGCCTTGATTCAAGAGCCTCTTCCAGGAAGAAAACATTATTCTTGGCTAAAGGAAACTACAACATCAAACAAATGAAGCTTTCTAGCACTGAGAACCAGAATAGAAACTGTCAAGTTGGACAGACTAAGCGCACCTCTGTTATTCCCCTAGCTTTGAGATGTCCTTTGCTTCTTGCATTGGTCGCCGTCCTTCCCTTGGGAAACCTCCGTTCGGCCGCGGCCGTGCCTGCGCGGCCCGCCTGGCAGCGCCCGCGGCGGGGGGGGCGGGGCGGGGCGGGCCGGGCTGTTGCCGGCCCAGCGGCGCTGCGGCGGCGCGACCTTTCACCCAGTTCTCGGGCGCGGTCACGTGAGTGGGCCCGGGGGTTAGGGGGGGTCGGGGGGGGCTGGCCCGGCGGCTGCCCGGGCCCGGGTCCGGGCCGGCGCTGGGGAGCGGGCACCGAGCGGCGCGGGCTCCGGCACGAATAGGAACAAATCCGAGCTCTGGAGCGATCGGCGGCTGGATGTGCGCTTGGCGGGGGGGTGCATCTGTGCGCTGCGGGCAGCGGTAGTCGGGATGTTGAAGCCTCAGCATGACGGCTCTTGGAAAATCTTGGGTAAAAGGCGGCTTCAGTAAATGCTTATATCAAAACAAACAAAAACCCTACAAAAAAAACCCAAAACAAAACAAACCCAAAACTGTATTTTTTTTCATATTCCAAAACCATTGTCTTTGTCCTGCAGTGTGCTGTATCATAGTCCTGAACACCACATGTTCAGAAAAACATCCCGTGGCTGAAAAGCATCCCTCTTTTTCCAAGTCTGGATTAACTTTAATTTGAATGGTCAGTTTAAATATTTGTAAAATGTTTGGAACTGGTTCTTCAGTCTTTCAACCTTATACAGGCTGAAAGACCTTATTCAGGCCTTTCAGCCTTGTACAGTAAATGATCATTGAACTACTGCGAGAGCAATCCATTCAGTTTGCCTTTGGTTACCAAACATTGTTGTCACCCTTCCAGGATCTCCAGAGTCCTAAAATGTGACATCTTGCATGTCTCATAAAAGTCCTGTCATTCCAGAAATATTTGTTATAGAGAAGATAATAATCACCTTTACTGCATGAGCATAGAGGCTTATTAGTGCAAAGGGAGAGAGAAGGGGTAAAACTCATATAATCTAAATGCCAGGGTATGCCTTTTATAGTAGTATTAAAAAGAAACACCCAGATCCTAGAGCCTAGTTTTTATGGGGTGGGGGAGGTTTCTGCATCAAATGGTAACTGTGCAGTGTTTTAGTTTTGTATGCTTATCTCTTACTCAGCAAGATTATTCTGAATTTCTAGAAGGTCAGAGGAGGTAGCTTGCTGGGATGTGTACAGTATAACATGTATTGGCATAGAGACGAGAATAATCTAAAAAGTCTAGTAACAGTATAGTATGTCCTACTTTGTATAGGAGGGAAAACTGTAAGTAATATGACAGTTGTAAAAGTTTCTGTTTTGATTACAGTTGTGGAGCATGTCAGTGGTTTGTTTTTTGATTTTGGTTTTGTGGGGGTTTTTTTGGTGTTTTTTTGTTTGTTTGTTTTTTGT
>JASVER010000134.1:2102814-2292660 GCA_030449065.1 Oceanodroma leucorhoa | reverse complement strand
TTCTTGTTGAAGTGTACATTTTGGAACAATCTTTTAAGGAGCATGCTGTTTGGGAAGAGGAGAGAGGCCATATGATCCAGAAACTGTAGGGATTAATATTCCTTAGTGTTAGCCTACTAATTAACACATTGTCTGCTATAGCCAGTCTCCTCTACTACTTTGCCTGACTGTCTCCAATTTGATCAGGTGAGAAGGCAGCTTACTATCTGTGGCTTTTCTCCTGGAAGTGCCAGTGAAAATAGTCTGTTCTGTGAACATCTCTCCAAGAAATCTTGATGACATCTGCACTGTCTGTAATGGGAGTTTAAAGCCTGCAGGCAAACAAACTGAGAGCTGAAACTAATGTTGGAGTCTGGTCCCTGAGATCACCTTGTTTATCGCACTAGCTAGAGATTACTAGTTTGAGCCCTCAGAAATGACCGAGTGAGTAGCAGATGAACTTTCTTTCACTCCACAGTTCCTCACCATCTCAGACCTGTTAAATGAAGACAGATCGATCCAGATAATACATTCACACAATGTACTGGAAAACAGCGTTTCAGAACTGCTCTTTGTGACTATTCTCTCCGTTGCCATCAGTTTTTCTAAAATGTTTCCAGTCTGATCCAGTCCCTCTGAGCAGTTGAAAGCTGTGTGTGAATCAAAGCTCAAACTGGTTTTCTTGGCTTTCTGTTTCAGAGCTACAACTGACTGTTTGCTGTTGCTGCAGCGTAATGTCTATTAGGAGCTAGCAGCATTGGGATGAATCTGCCTCTCAGTGTGTCCTAACCTATTCAAGATCCTACCTGCAGCGAGCTTGCGGGACGGAAGATTTCTGTGTGACAAATAGATCTCAAGTCTGCTTTTAAGGAAGGCAGCTGTTCAGGTATGTTCATGTTTCATTCATTGGTCTGTTTGTTATTATCTCTTCCCTTCCATATATGCCTGTTTCTCCAGTTTACTACGTGGAAAGGGGCTAAAGAAATTGGCCCAAGATTCCAAAGGAGATGCCTACAGAGGGTAGCTAATATTCACCCACAGGTAATCTTGGAAAACTGCTGAGGACAGGACAGAAACGGATAGGTTTGTCAGTGGGACAGCAAGTTACTGCAAACTCCTTAGCTGTTCCAATTTCAAACTGTCTGCCGTGGGTGAGGTTTGCAGTAGATGCCAGTGTTGCTGTACATGGGAAATACATGTATTCCGTTCTCCACCTTGGCTTGAACCACAGCATTTGTTCATTTTTTAAATGTGAGAAATCAGTTAAGACATTTGCAATTCCAAGGGACCAGAGCTGTCAGCTGTAGGTGAGGGTGGGAAGGATTGGAGCTGATGATTAGCAATAACCAAAGGTGAGAACTTGAAATTTACATGTCAGATAATGGCTGTTGGAGGAGACGCTGCTGTCTCTTTCCAAGTGACTTAAGCCACTTCAGTCATGGCATAGTCATTCTACTTTGGGGACCCTGTGAGAGAGAACTGCTGCATAAACAACAGATCCAGCTTTTAGGAGGCTTAAACTAGTTTTAGCATGTGTCAATCACAACTAAAGTGGCATGAGAGAACCTGTCCGTTTAACTTTTTGTCAGATCAAATGATAATTGATTGAATGCTATGTTAATTCAAGTTTTAAAGGAGAGTGATTCTTTGGTTTCTGTTTTATTTCTATTCCATAGTAATTAGGTTCACCTGAGAAGCCCCGTTGAGTGAATTTAATCCATGTGACTATTTATTGCACAGAAAATATTTGGCTTCACTCCTCTCAGATTTCTCTTAATAATTTTGTTTCTGTAGAATATGATTAATCATTGTAAGGTATTGGTAAAACTTGAGAGCAGCAAGTATCAGTGTCTTTTTATATGCTGAAGCATGATTAGATATTATTGAAGGTTAGTATGCAAGGAAGCTATTTGGAAATAGAAATTCTCAAGTGAATAACTGTCTGGTTAATCTTTATAATAAGTTCAGAAGTCAGCAGAATGTCACATGAACTATGAATAAGCTCTATTCTTTCTGAGGCTTTGATATCTTGTTACCTTTTAGCTTAAGTGTAGTATACACTGCAAGAAAGTGGCATTAGCTAGTAGAATATCCAAGAAACAGATGCAAGAGAGACCAGACAGTCTTTTTGGTCGTATGTTTAAATGTCTGAGCTGTATATTTTCTGCTGTATATTTTCTACTGAAGATTTTATAGATCAAAACCTGAATTTCCTTTGAAAGGCATAAAACTCTAGACAACTTTGATCTTTGTTTGGATTTCTGTTAAACTGAATGCTTTTTCTTTAGCTTTAGTTTTAACTTTATTCAACTCTGCATCAAAGGAGCACCAGATGCACATGAGTAAAAGTATTTTTGGCATCCTTTTGGCATTCTCTGGGTTAGCTGCCTTACTTAATCGACCCTCTAGCATTAGGGAAGAATTTTGGTATTTATGTGAGACAGTGGTGGGGAGGCAGTCACTCACATATAGTGGATGGGACCTTGAGTTACCGAGTCAGTGCTGGATGCTGCTGTACAGCGTATACTGTAGTGTCTCAAACTATTGCATTTATAGCAAACTCCGTGAAAACACTTTATTGAAGTCACATTTTTTTTGTTATTGATAATACAGTCTTTCTTAATTTGATAGGAACCGTCAATGTTTCCTCTATATAGGTATATACATGTAACATTAAATTCCAAGGTCTTATTTTTTTATTAGGAGTTTGTACTGTTTCCCACCATATCACTGCAGTATACACGGCACTTGAGGTCAGCTCCAGAAATCTATCTGCTGCCTTAAGACTGGCAGACTCTCATTGGGCAATGTAGTGGTGTTTAAAACACCAACATTAAAAACCTTGTATAATGACACACTGGTTCTTTTTAGTGAGGGCAAAGTTACTGGAATAATGTTGAAAAATTCAGATGAATCATTGTCTGAAAAGCTCATACAAAATCTCTGTAAAAATTCTACTGCAAAATCCAGCTTATTTTATCCTCCAAACTAATAGTACATTTTTGTCAGTTGCACAAAACTTGCTCTTTTTGAATGTTTGTCTGCTACTACCAATTTGACTTCCAAGGTGTGCTGTTCATTTAAAGCAATTGAAGCACAGGATTTCTTGTTCAGGCCTTAGTGTTCTAAAGTAAGTTTATTTTTTGAAGCAGACCTATTATAAAAACTCATGCATTAAATTTCATAAAGCATCTCTGCTAGGTATGCAGTTAAAACTGTATGAAAAGTAGAATTGATGCTTCAAGCCCTTAGTCCTCTTAGTGGCCCTTCACTGGACTCTCTCCAGTAGTTCCATTTCTGTCTTCTGCTGGGGAGCCCAGAACTGGACACAGCATTCGAGATGGGGCCTCACCAGTGCTGAGTAGAAGGGAAGAGTCACCTCCCTCAAMCTGGTGGTAACACTTCTAATGCACCCCAGGATTCTGTCACCTGCCTTTGCTGCAAGAGCACCTCGCTGGCTTGTGTGCAACTTGCTGCAAAGTTGCTTTCTAGCCAGTCAGTCTCCAGTGTGTACTCATGTATGGGGTTACTCCTCCCTAGGTGCAGGACTTTGCATTTCTCTTTGTTGAGCTTAATAAGGTTTCAGCCTGCCCATTTCTCCTCCAGCCTGTCGAGGGCCATCCGGATGGCAGTTGAAATCCTCTGGTCTATCAGCCACTACTCCCAGTTTCAGTCTCTGTACTTGTAAATCCATCTGCAGTTTGGTTCTTTCTTTTCTTTGTTTTTTTTCTGACTTCAACCTTTTAAATAGGTTTGACAGCTACTACTTTTGCATCAAACATCTGGAAGGGTGTCAAATTAATAGACTTCAGAACCTCTGCAGAATTCAGACAGGTGAAGACATACTTGATGAATGTTACAAAGACAACTACACTTATAAAAATTTTTTTGGAAGACTCTAACCCTTTACATTTGTGTCAGAAGAGATCCTACTGCTTGATGTAAGTATTTGATACACCTTTTGGTTTGGAGAACCTTGTTTGCATGAGTCTCTTTCAACAAAAACAAAAAACTCAAGAGATTGCATCCACTTCTGGGATGGCTGTATAGATCAATGTTGCCATTAAACTGTAGTTGGTGGCAAAGTGTGGAAGTATACTAACATGCTAGCAAGTTATTTTAGGATGTTGGCACTGGCTTTGTTGTGCTTCACTACATATAATTTCATTGCAAGCGCACTGTCTGGGCAAAGTCAGCTGCTATAGGGTAGTCTGAATTATTTTGTGTAGGTGGTACTGAAGGCTTGGACTAACAGAAGCATCAATAACGGAAATCTGAAGAGAAATTTGGAATAATGCATGTAGAGATTTGAATGGACATCTCAGTGTTTGGAATTCTCTTGCCTTTAGTTTAGTATGGTATGAAATCAACAGATTTGAGCATAAACAATTATTCATTGATTTATATAAAACAATGCATTCATAGTTTTGGCTTTCTAGGAGAGTAGAAAATGCAAATTTCTATGGTAATAGCTTAAGCAGGTGAGAGAAAATACTTGATCACTGTCTCAGCACAAACACAGTGCAGGTGTTAGTGTTTTAATACTGGCTCTGATTTCATTAAGTCTGCCCTCAGACTCTTAGAATTCAGTGATCTATCCTCAAGTGTCAAAATATGTTAACAAATGAACATACAAACAAAACTTTTTGGATGTCTGTTTTCTTCCAAAAGCTGTAGCAAGCTCATCTCCTGAAGAGAGATCTCATGTGTGGACAATAAAATACTGGATAAAACTTCTTCAATGTTTTCAATATTTAAACAAGTTTCAGAGTTGAAGTCTTTTAAGAGAACTTGTGAGAGCTCCAGAATTTTTTTCCTGTATGGCTGCTTGTAACATTCAAACAGTAACTCTTATTGCTTTGCATGTTGATAGAAATAGAATTCCCCGCCTGCCCCTTTTCTCTTTGAAATAAATTGTTTTGGGGACAGGCAAAGACATTGAGGCACTTGCTTGGTTTTCCAAGAGTTCAGTGCAGTTCTTTCTGAGTTCAAGGTGTCTAGCTTTAAATGGAAATCTTAATATAGTTCTGAGTATGTTTTCTAACTAAAATTGGGTTTAATGTACTTTCAACTGATATCTCTCTCCACTTCCCATCTTGAAAACTTCCTTAAAAAATGTAATTGTAAATGATTTAGTATCACTCTTCTCTCCTCACCAGTCTCTATTCCTATTTGAAACCTGAGCGCTAAGCTAAATTTTGAGGTTGTAAGTTTATTTTAAGAAAGGAGCGAAGACTTCTTCAAGGTCAGGTTTCTGGCTGGGGTTTTGTTTTGTTTGGGTTTTTTTTTTTTTTCTTACTTTTAAGCTTGCTAGTAGGATCTTGGCAGCAGTCAGAATGTACTACCTATGTGATAAGATGCTTCTCATTGTTTTATTGGTGCTACCTTGCATCTGCATGAAGTTATGAGGGCTTCCAGGTGCTTTGGAATTCAGAACTGCCATTATACTTCAAGATGCAGCATGTTCTATCTCTTAGCACAGGGACATGTAAAGCTGCAAGTCTTCCCACCATCTTTGAACAGCCTGTGGTTTGGGTACCAAAGATGTCTACTTGAGGGCTCTATCAGTATGAAACTGGGGGGGCGGTGGTATGTAGTAGTGTTCTTGGAGAAACTGTCTACAGCAGTCACTGCTTTTCCAAGAAAACTGTCAACCTTTGATTGTCAAAGTAGAATAATTGGAGAGAATTGTTTTGTGAGCTTAGTTTGGTTACTGACAGGTGTATGCCCTGTATTTAAAGCTAATCTATAAATAGATGTCAAAAATCTGAGAGGAGTGCCTCAAACTAAATTGTTGAGGTAACTTGAAAGTAAGAGTCATAGAATTAAGTCTTTCACCAAGGTTTTAGCTATTCTGGGTCATGTGAATAAGACTTCTCTCCAGTTTTCCTCTGCATTTGTTAACTTGCTTCCTTTGCAGGAAAAGGAGCTATAGATGTGAAAACTATATTTAAATAATATGTCTCTTTSCAGTGGATGTTTGGACTCCTGCCAAGGAGAAATGGCAGGGTTTTCTCTATTCCAAGAGGAATAAGAAATGGGGAAAAAAATGGATTACATGAGCCAAGCAATGTATGGGAAGCAAGTGGCTGAGTTCTGAGATAAGATGTGACATGGMTATCCCCTTAGAGTAGAGGAGTTGCTTTTTGTGAGGTAGAGGTGGTGACTTTACTTTTTTTAGCATTACTTTTTTTAGCACTATAATTTTATCCATATAAAGCTAATGAAATCTACAGAAACATAGAAAGGTTCATACTCAGTAGCATTTCCAAAAGTAACTGCTTCAGGAATAATACCTTGTTTTGTGCAATGTACTATAATACATTTTGTATCATGGCTTGGTGCTTTTTAAGATGCACATGGTAATTCTTTCACTGTCTTTTAGACATTGTGTTCTGTGTTATGTGCTTCAGAGAGACATTACCAACCACAAGTGACTTCTTGCATGCCTGACTAAATGGAAGCATCCTGCACGTGGGATCTCTTTTAGCTTCAGATTTTCCAGAGTTGAGGCCTTCATCTCCTTCCGTGGCTGTAGGAACATGCAAGCCCTAATACAGAGTTGATTGTTCAGTGTCTGCAACCTGAAATCATAAGGTCTGTGAGCAGTCTGTGAGTTAAATCTTGGTCTTCATAGTGTAAATATCCTGAAACTGCAAAAATAGCAGTCTGAGAAGGCTTTATGCATAGTAGGCATAGCAACATAGTTTTTCAGACCATCAGGTCTATCAGGGCTTAGGCCTTCTAGTGTGCTATGTGTTTTCTTGACTTAAAAGTGACATCCAACCTAGCAGTACTTGTTTATAACAATGGAAAAAAATCGTGGTAGGTTTTGATTGGCTCAAGCAGAGGTATGAAAAGGGAAGAGGAGAAACATCTGCAGCGGTTACAACATGTTTGAACTGAAGTAAAACCAGGAAAGAGTAAGGAACAGGCAGCTTTCTTCTCTAATTAAAAGCAAAGAAAAARAACAAACAAAAAACCGAGTTTTAAGGGGCAGGTGTGTTTTTTAAGATACATTAATATTATGAGAGAACACTGAAAGGAATGAGAATAGCCATTTCAGATTACTTTTAGAAATTATTGTGCTCTTTTTTTTTCCTCTTTAAGTAAGACTTGGCCAAACTGCTAAGAAAGTCAAAAGCTCTTGTTTATATCTCTCTGTTGGGAATGAGGTTAATTAGTATATGCTGTACAGAAGTATTTTGCTGACCAAAATGCTTGCAGTTAGCAGAAGTTATTGTTTCAGTGGTAGTTAGCTGATTGATGTGGGTGCTGCCTTACTAACATTGGCAAGTCGAGTTTGTAAGTCTAACGCATGCTCCTCTGGCCTGCGCCCTTTTACCTACTTTGCTAGCAAGCATGTGACAGCAGAGGAATGCAAAGGAGGGGAAGTGTACAGCAGCTTATGATTAAATTGGCCTTTAAGGAGGAAAATAAGTGTTCAAAGAAAGGGACTTCAGGAAGTCTTTGGTGTTCAGCCATCATAATTCAGAGGAGTCTTAAAGGCTTGCAGTTTTCTTAAGTAAAGGAAAAGGATGTGAAAAGAAACGAGCCGTTTGATTGTTTCACATCTTAGGGTCAAGTCCTAGGACTAGACTTGTTTTTGCTTTCAGGGCTTGTTTACTTGATTCAGGATTAATTCTTGCTGGATTAATGTTTCTTCATTTGGGAATAAGGAATATTTTCCTCATTGAAGCTTATTTAATTTTATGATCATGCTAAGTTTTAATTCATTAAAATATCAGGTTGACTGTTTATGATTAATGCTATTTACAATCTTTTTCTGTCTTGGACAGTAGAAATGCATGTGCATAAAAAGGGAAGGGTTCCTGAAATTCTTTCTCTTCAGAAACAGAGAGGAGGATAGTTACAAATTCCCAGGCTGAGAAGTCACAAGGTAGTTGAAGGGTARTAGAAACTAGCTGATCTGATACTTAAGACACTGGCATTCCAGAATACAAAATTCCGTGAGTGAACTGGAGAACCTGTTGGCCCTTCTTGAGACAAATCCAGGTGCCTGATCCTCCATATGGGGATATGGTGGTTTTTGTTGTGTTTGGTTTTTTTTTTCCCACCCAGTCTTAATAGTACTGCTAAACATATGATGAATTATTAACTTTGAGAATCTTTAACTTTTGCTTTCCTCTTCTGTTGAGTCCAGGGTATACCATGTATTACTGCTGCCTGTCTCTAGTTTATTGCTTTCTTGCAGTTTTGGTCTCAACCTCGAGCTGGTGATGCACAATTTAAATGAGTGAATGGACAGCTGACTTTGACTTCCTGATACTTGTCTACAGCAAGGCCCCTATGAATAAGCAGTTATTAGTAACAGAGTCATTAAGTACTACAAATTGCAGTTGTTACTAGGACATACAGGGCTTGTCTTAAAGGTTTTGAAACAGGTGTTCAAAGCTGATTTGTTTCTTTGTTGTCCTGATCAGACACTGTACGTGCATAGATCAAATTGCATCCTATCTGTATGACACTGTGAGCTTTAGCTACCCTTCTGGAAACCCAGAAGCCTGATTCACCCAGGACTCTGCCTCTAAAACTTGAGCAGTGGCTGATGGATTTGGGAGATCTGTGAATTACCATTAGCCACGGTAGCAGTAGTTGTATTGCAGCGGTTGATCATTACAGGCTGGTCTGGGGATAGGCACTTTAAATATTGCAAGCAGTCACTACCTATTGGTTAGCAACCTTACTAGATGCTGCGCAACAGCACTTATCTTGTTCATCTCTGCCTAATGCTCCTTCTCTTCCTATATTGTGTATTTATTTCCTAAGCCTACTATTACAGCAGCATTCCCAGTGCTTACATTCCCTAGTTGTCTACTCATATACCTTTGCACCCCTTCTTTGTGCTCCAGGTGACTTTGACATAGTAGAATATTTACAGACTAGAGGAGCAGCACTACAGTCATAATACACTGCTTTTGAACTGCCTAGCTAAACTGCAGTTGTTTATGCTATTCAACGGGATGAACGTCTACCAGAATTTAATTACAAAGTCTAAGCTTCAGGTTTGCAAAAGAAATGTAAATTTCAGCCTTTAGGATTCAAAAGGCATGAAGTAGTTGTACTTTCTTTTGATTTTGCTTAAATAGAAATGGCAGTGCCACCTCAAAACACTCAGTATTGATAATGTTGTGTTTTGTACCAGTAAAAATGTGAAATTAAAACTTGCCCTTGAATCCTGACCTACAGATGGGATTATGGATTCCTCTACCTTTTTGCCATACTTCTAAGAGGATGTTGTTTTTTAGGATTACGCACAGAAGTTTTGGTAAGCTAGTAAATGAATGTTGACAAAAGACTTTGGTATCACAATGGTTTCCTCAGGAATATGTAGGTTGGACCATTTCAGTGTTATACATAGAGCCTGTCTGCAAAACTATTGTAAGTGCTCAAACAACATTACTCTGAAGTAGGGGTAACTTCCAGGATATTTACGTAGAAATGCTGGTTACGGAAAGAAGGAAGCTGTAAAGATGAGCTGATAAATAAGATCATACACTTCAATTCAAATTGGCTGTATCCTCAGACAAAGTTGAGACATAACTGTGATTCTGCTTGCGTATTTACGTTTCTGTTTTAACTTCCAGGTTTTTATTTGAGCCTGTTATGCCTGCCCATTATGATGGTCTTTTGTCTATATTGGCACCATTGTTGATATTTGGGTAGTTAAACTGAGCTGCAGTTCAATTAAATTCCCTCTTAATTTCAGATTTGTTTGTGAAGGTCATTTTTCTGACAGTTGTGACTTGGTTTCCTCAACTCTGCGTAGTTTTGATTTTGCAC
Source organism: Oceanodroma leucorhoa (assembly GCA_030449065.1). Taxonomy (NCBI): domain Eukaryota; kingdom Metazoa; phylum Chordata; class Aves; order Procellariiformes; genus Oceanodroma; species Oceanodroma leucorhoa. Next base: position 2,282,877 of record JASVER010000134.1, on the reverse strand, counting down.
TTATTTGCCAGTCAGAACTCAGAGCCACAGGGGCTACAGTGTATTATTGCTGTGACTAATCAGCTTGAAATTAAGATACGAAAAAAAATTCAGAGGAAGATATGGCCAGAAGCAGCTTGTTTTGCTAGCAGAGGTGAAGACTTTAAATACCTTTTGTTTCAAAATGATGAAAAAAAACGTTTTCTGACTCTCCTTTAGCATTACAGAGTGAGATGCTATATACCTGTGATATGCTTTTTCTAAATATTATGGCTTTAATTTTCTGCTCTGCTCTGAATTTTTATATATTGCATGTATGCACGATATTCAGCTTGCTGCAATCCCACCAAAAGGCCTAAGTTACATGAGAGTGGTTTGCTTCCATTTTCAGCTGTTGTGGTTAGAAGAGGTGCCTTAATTAACATACTGGACTCTCAGACTGAAGTGCAAGCATAGCCTGTAAGGAAGAGGCAAGTACTGTAAGCAAATTTGTCATACTTTGAAATATTTCCAAAAATTATTGTGTAGAAGATATCTTGCTAGAAATGGACTAGGTCCTAGTTCCTTTTAACTTTGCTTTTTCACAGAACTCTCTCTGAAAATGGCAGAAGCTCATCAAGCAGTAGCTTTTCAATTTACAGTAACTCCAGATGGGATTGACCTGCGAATGAGCCATGAGGCACTCAAACAAATTTACCTATCTGGTGTCCATTCATGGAAGAAAAAGTTCATCAGATTCAAGGTATTATAAATCAGTCAAGTCCACTAAACTTGAGGTTTATTTAATATTTTATAGATTTATTGGATTTTGTTTAGGCAAAACTTATTTTTTTTGCCTTTATGGCAAATGAAGTTGCTTATTGTGAAAGACTTGCGTGGGTTTTGGTTAAGACAATGGATACTGAGGAAGGTAGCACTGGGTGATGCTGTACAAGACTGAAAGGGTGCATCTCTGATTTATTCTATAGAAGCAAGATGAAGCAGATGTAGAAATTAACAATAGCTTTAATTTACTTCGTTCTCTTCATAATACATCATGTAATTATGTAATCTTTTAGCATAAGTCAGAAATATAAATAGTTGTGATTTTTAGTGTCGTATCACTTCAAGAGTGTAGCCTTGTACCTTTATTTTATGTATTCTTTGCCAAAATTAAATTTTCAAATTAAGGAGAATGTTTGCTGTTTTCAAAAAGTTACCTGAACATCTATCTTGTACAAGTTATGCTAAGTAGTAGTGTTTCTGACAAGGTATTTGATACAGATTGTTGTGAATTTATTGTTTTGTTCATGGGATCATAAATGGTGAGTATCTATTTTATTAGTAGCAAACTAGATAAGCTATAGGCTATCTTCAACATCTCTTTCAAAAACATATTTTTAACAGTAGTCTTAATAAAATCTTCTTATAAAGCTATGAGAAGGATTGTTTAAATGATATAAAAAAACCTCTTGATTCTGGTTTTCAGTGTCTTGCTCAGTAGAATATTTTTGCCATGTATTCATTTAGAGAGGCCTAACTCAGTGTAAGTGAATTGTTGAAGTGTCATTTCTTCCGAATTTGTTTGCTAATTTCACTATTTTTTAGTAAGACTTGCAGCAGGATCAGTGTTGTCTACAAAAGAACTTAAAAGTTCCTTTAATTCTTGAGATCATTGTGACAATTTTCTGTAGCAAACTAAATCCATTCCCTACTCCTGAACTAAGCATACATAAGAAAATGTTGGATAATCTTAACTTCTTGTTTAAAACTAAACGACTTAAATGTGTTGATTTTTGTTTCTTTCCATGGTAATATGAAGTCAACCACTTTGATATGAAAAAATTATGTGAAGGCTTTTCTTTCCAGAATGGAATTATCACTGGCGTTTATCCTGCTAGCCCATCTAGCTGGCTTATTGTAGTTGTGGGTGTGATGTCAACAATGTATGCCAAAATTGATCCTTCTTTAGGAATAATAGCTAAAATCAACCGAACACTTGATACAACGTAAGTAGACTGAAAAATTACTGTTCCTCTAAAGGAAATAAGTTTTATCTGTAGCTACTCTTAAAGCTAATCCTGTTGAAGTGTATCAGTTTTTGAACAGTATGTTTGTGACAGAGCAAGCCCAATAAGCAGATGTGTGAGGGTATGAAATAGGTAGGTTGTTATACCAGTATTACTGCATTGTTTTCTGAGTGTTTGGGAAGCACATTTGGCAACTCCTGTGGCCTTTGTTCTTGCTGCATGAGAGGGTGTTTGGAACGGAGTTTATGAAAAAGGGCTAAACAGGCATGAAGCTTGTGTAATGCCTGTCTGTAGTACCGTTAGACTTAGATTTGCAATATTAGGTTCCCTTTAGAACTTAAACTGACATTAACTGGCACATGCTGGCTTTTGTTTTAAATAGTGGCTATATGTCAAACCAAACACAGAACATCGTGAGTGGAATACTTTTTGGCACAGGGCTTTGGGTTGCCCTTATTGTAACAATGCGCTACTCTCTAAAAATGCTGCTTTCCTATCATGGTTGGATGTTCGCTGAACACGGCAAACTTTCTGCAGGCACCAAGTTTTGGATGGTAAGGATATATTATCTTCCTGTTTCATTTTAACTTCTACCTAATGTGTATTCAAAGCTCTAAAAGAGAAAACTTTGTAGGTTTTTCCTTGCTTATGTTTTCGGTGTCATGGGACAGGAGGCTGTTAGGTAGGTATTTCTACTAATTACTGTCATCCTTCTGATGCTATAATTAAACTATTCAGCGTGGCCTTGTAGAAGGAAGAGTAAACACTTCAAAAATAACTTCTAAATTTGCCAAYGTGTTGGGACTGTGCGACTCAAATACCTACTTTTTTTCTATGTGCAAGTACAGCTTAAGGAACTTGGGCTGCAGCACCAAAGAATCTTGTTCTCCCAAGAAAGTGCTACCCTAATTCTTTGCTGAAATGTTAGGATTTCTAGTCGTCCATTCTAATATTAATCTTATGCTTGAAGAAAATAATATTGAATGTCTTTTCAATTGATTTAGTGGTATGCCTCCAAAATGAGTAGGAGAAAAAGCATAAGGTAGGTAGTTTGTTATGCAGTTTTCACATAAGGATAAAAATGGGAGTGATCTGGCTCCTATTGATTATTGTGGCGCTTTGGAAAAGGATCCTTAAAGGATGTGATAGGTGTAAAGTGAGGAAATGTATGTATAGGTGCTCCAAGTGATGAAGTGGGTTTTTGTTACTTGGACTCAGTTGTTTCAACTCACTTTTGCCAGTATTGTTATAGAAATAACTTAAGTGCCTTACTACAATGAAATTAGTCTCTGCAGCCTTGAAAATTAACTGATATGTGTTAGACTAACAACATGTCATGATTTATTATGAGATATGTTCAAGAACAGGTATCCAGAATGGTACACTAAAATAGAATTTAATGTTCATCTGTTACAAATGAAATTTCTAATTGATAGTTTCTCCTGGAAGCGGTATCAGGAGCCTCATGACTTGAATTTGTACAGTACAGGCTCTGACTGGTAAGGCTTTCTGTCAATTGCTTGAAGCTGTAGCTGTCTCCGTTTTCAGCATGCCCTACCAGATAGATATTTTAAAGCTGTTAATATTGCCTTATGAAACTTTATACTGTTMTGAACTGTAATGCTACTTACCATGCTTTGTTGTGTTTATTTATACAATTTTTGTCTATTATATGTTGCATATGTTGTTTGTTGTGTATTATATTTTATTGTGTATTATATATGTTTTAAAATACAGAGCACTGTAAAGGTGTATGCCCAACAGTGTCTCACCTATACTTAATATGAAGCTCTATTTTAGTAATTTATTCTTTCTTTAGCTAGTCCCAACAGAAGAGAAGACTGGTTTCCCTAGTAAAACAGTACCAACTACCTTAGCTTTCTAGATTTTTACTATCCTTTAATATTGTGTAATTTTCTGGAGGGGTTTTCCTGTTGGTTTTTTTCCTTAGCTGTTTTTTATGCTGATTAACAGCATGAAAAATGCTATTGTGAAGATACTGTCTTCTGTTCAAATAGTCATGCAGATCAAAAACCTGAGCTCTGATTTCAGTCACAGTACAAAGTGATTTTCAGGCTGGTTGGAAGTCTGGTAGCACTTTTAATGAACATATTTAATCTTCTAAAGTCAAATTTCCTGTACCAGGATTAGGGGAAAAATCCAAGTATTAGTTGCAGTTTTAAAAAATAAGTTAAAAAATAATAATAATCTGTGAAGAGATGCAACGCATGCTAGAATGAGATTATTTGCTGTGTCTGCAGCAAATAATTCAGAGATGAATTACATCAGAGATGTAATTAAGTATGCATGTCTGTCAGATCACTTTAATGGTCTCAAACTGTTATAAATTCTCTACTACAAGTTTACTTAAGAGATAAATACTGTGAAATGTGTTTGCTGTTTTTGTCAGTTGAGCAGGTACTCTCCATCGGAAGATAATTTCAGCCTTTCCTGGCTTTAAGGGTTCTGGAATAAAATTGTCTCCAAGTATGGAATTAGATTTTTCTTATGAAAAGCTGAGCTTTTTTTCTCACCTGGCTTCAAATTTATCTTGTCATGAAGCACAACTAGATTTCATTGGGCTGATTGCTGTGGTGCATCCATGTACATTTGACACCTCTCTGATACAGATCCATTTGCAGGGAGATGTTTGCTGGTGATAATACTCTGCAGTTCTTAATAGTTTTGTGCTGCCTTAAAACCTCCTCTAGCTGTGCTGACCAAGGAAGTTGAGAGAGAGGCAAAACTCTACATTTTAACAAGTAGTTTTGTCAGTTGGGAGGGAATAGAAGGGAGAAGTTTTAGGAATTTAGTAGTGAAATGACATCCTCTGTTTTCTTCTGTCTTTAGTCTATTGGCCTATATACAATATACGGTATAGTATATTGGACCAAGATTGGACTTTGACAATAAAGGTTCCACTGAATTGTTGGTGTAATACTTGACCTTACTTTCATGCTGAAATAGGGTGATAATGTCAAAATCCTTTCATGTGTAGCCCAGAAGTTGCATGGTCTAGACTTTCAGCCTAGTGTGTGTCACAGCTGAGAAGTAGTCGTAGACAGAAATTCTGCTTCTGTCTTCGGTCTCCCATGGAAAACAGGAGATGCTGTAATATCTGAAGCTAAGATGGGAATTGTCATCTCTAGCTTTTTTGTTTTGTTGTTGTTTTTCTGTAACACAAGCACTGAGTATAATACTGGCATGCTTGCACAATTTGGTATATTTAAATCATGCAGTAGACTATCTGAGATAGACTCATGCTAGAAGAAACTCCCTGTGACATCGGTACTATTACTGATGTTGAGCTATAACTTTGGAAAATACTAAACCATGATTCCAAAGCATAATTGTTATTTTTAAAGGTGGCTATAATTATCTAGGATCCTTAGCTGAGTGGTGGGCTTGATAATGATTCCCATTTTGAAGCACAATATAGATATTTTTGTAGTGTCTACTGTATAGTAAAAGATCAACTGGTAGACTTCCTTTTTTTTAATCTTTACAGAGGGAAATATATAAAGAAAAGAAGTGCTAAGTAACTCTGTCTTTATTTTCTCTTGAGATCAGGATGTGCCATTCATAAATGACAATAGTGCCTAATGACCAGAAGATTGTCTGGGAAGTCAGGAATGACTATGACTGTCTTTCTCTTCCACTGACATGTTGTTTAACCTTGAGGAAGTTAGTTTATGTCAGTGCCTTTTTTTATTTGTGAAACGGTGATAAATATGATAGTTTGCTAAATTTACTACTGTATAATTTACCAGTGAAAAGAACTATGAGTTACATTACACTTTATTACTCTGTCATTTTTCTTTGGTTGAACCTAATAATTTGATGTGTGTGTCTTGTTTTTGTTTTCCTTCAGGCACTTGTAAAACTCTTCTCAGGACGTAAACCCATGTTATATAGTTTCCAGACATCTTTACCACGATTGCCAGTTCCAGCTGTTAAAGACACAGTTAATAGGGTGTGTACATTCATTAATTCATTTTTTTTCAGTAACATTAAATCCATATTTAGATGCCCTTGTGGGTTTTTTTGCCATGTCTTATAAAAGTATTGCATGGTGGTATTAATATGGTGTAATGGATTAAAACTTCTGCATAGAAATTAAAATAAAGGCTATGACAAACCGCTGAAACTGGTGACAATTTGAAGGTGGCATAATTCATATTGGATGATGTGATGTCTGTTGATGTAAGACTATGCAATGAAGTGTGATTTCCAGGGCTTTTGAAACATACCAGTTTTATGTTCCACAGCTTGAACATATAAATGTGTGTTTTATGACACAAAACCTTATAGCAAAGTGTGTAAACAGGACAGTGTGTTACAGAAACTGAAGGTTTGATTTTTAGAGACGAAAAAAATCTCTCTGCCTGATACTGAAGAAGCACTATGTCTTCCCATTTTGAGTGGAAAATGTATCTTTAGAACAGTAACCTCTTCCACTTGTGATTTGCTGACAAATGTCTGGAAAAAGATCTCATTTTTGTAGTTTGCAGGCAGATGTTTAGAAGAGTGTATACTCTTATTTTAAACACAGTAATTGCAACTTTCTGAATTAAGGCTGGATAATATTTGTCTATTGTTCAAATGCTTTGTGTAGGAATGGCGAGAAGCTACATACTAGTTACTATACTGATGCTGATTCTTTTCTTATATTCCAGTATCTGGAGTCAGTTCGGCCACTTATGGATGATGAAGAGTTCAGAAGAATGGAGGGTCTTGCCAAAGATTTTGCATTTAATTTGGGACCAAGGCTTCAGTGGTATTTGAAGCTAAAATCCTGGTGGGCCACAAATTATGTGAGTAGATAAATAGGAGGCTCAATCGTTCAAATGACATAACTTGTTTCCTGTTGCCTTTTTTGGCTTTACTTTCATTATTTTTTAAATGTAAAATAAGGCAATTGAAACTGCCTAATATTTTTATAAAGTGCATTGGAAATCACCTGATTTGCACAGAAATAATTTGTGTGATTTGGTAAAGAAACAGTGTGGTGAATGGAACTGGAAAGAATGAATCCTCATTTTGTGTTTGTTATTCTGGAGCAGATTTAGCTTTTGCTGTTATGATTGCTTTTGAGGTCTGTTTGCTTGTTAAGCTTGATAACTCAACAATGGGCTGGCTACCCAGGTAGTTTAGAAGAGTGATTTTGGACAACTTCTTTGTATAGAGCAGCTAAAGCATGTGGAAGAGAAATGAAGAATTGTAACAATAAATTTGGGGTTTTTTTTTACCAAAAAGAAAACCCAAACATCATAGTGAGAACTGTAATATAATCCCTTCCTGATATATTATCTAACATCTAGCTGTTAGATACCCAGTAGCCTAAGCTGAGCTACAGTGTCCTAGAAAAGGCTGCAAAACATTCAGGAGATCTAATACGTTTTAAATGTTATCTGAAGATGATGTTATCTGAAGATGATATTATCAGAGAGCTACAGCTGAATTTAATTTAATTCTCTCACCCCTTTTTTGCTGTTTTCCCTAAAGTTTAACACAAATTAGGTTTTTTTTGTTTGCCTTTAAGTAGGGGGGCAAGCTAACAGTTTCCTTCCTGCTTCTGTATGGAATGTTGTGTTGTGGAGTCATTAACATAGATGCAACCTGTGGAAATTCTGAGATTTTAATGCTTTTGTTTTCTTTCCTGCTATAGGTTAGTGATTGGTGGGAAGAATATATCTACCTTAGGGGACGTGGACCAATTATGGTTAATAGTAACTATTTTGCAATGGTAGGTAAATACTATAAACACCTTATGTGTCAAAGAAGCACTGTAAAATTTCTGCCAGGTATCTTATTTCATGATATCTTTCTGTTTAGAAATCCATTGCCACTGAGTACGTGACCTTTGTTTTTCTTTCTTCTAGTATAACCTGCAGCCAATGTCTTCAAGTACAGTGCTATCTTAATAATAAGCTTAGCACATCTGCCACTTAAGCAAACTCATGCAGTAATGACTTACACAGTTTTGTGCTTACTGCAACAAGCAATCTTTCAAAAGCTCCATGTAAAACTTTATGGGTAACGCAATTCAACAAGGTGTTTGCTCATATTTGCAAATGCTGGTAGGGGAAGTAAAATTGTAAAAGACCCTAAAATTAAAAGCAAAAAGAGGAAATATGGTAGTCTTGGGTTCAAGTTTTAAGTAGGATTGTCTTTTCCACTGGGACAATTAACAGCTATCGTGTATGTTTTAGGACTGATGCTGTTTAAGGAGATTGTGACTGTTGAAGAAATTTAAGTTTCAAGTCATCAGCTCACTGCACCAGTGCACTTCATACGTTTCAAAGCCTTTTCTGTATTGACCAGAATAAACTTCAATAATGTGGTTGAGAAGTACTATCAGTACTTTTTTTAAAATGTCTGGTAATCATTAACTTATGATTCTCATGTACTTTACAGGACTTCCTTTATTTAGCTCCCACAACCCTGCAGGCAGCTAGAGCTGGTAATGTTATCCATGCCATCCTGCTCTATCGGAAAAAACTGGACAGACAAGAAATCAAGCCAGTACGTATATCAGTTTAAATGGCTTTTGATCTTTTTCCAGCACAGTCTGTAAGAAGTTGATCAGTTTTCAGAATATGAGGGGAGAAGAATGTCTTATTGCCAGAACTACATGTAAGATGTAACTAAATTTGTGGTCCCAAACATCTTGGTTATCACTTGAATTGCACATGGGCAGAAACTACCAACTATCAAAAATACAGGTTCTGTCATGCCAACTAATTGCAGTATTTGAAATGCGCGTATGTATTTGCCCAAAAGACAAATAGAGGCTTGTACCTGCATATGTTAAGTGTTCTGTATAACAAATGTTATTGGTATGTGCTAAGCATGTAATGGTACTTCTGAGCCACTGAAGTCTGAAAAGTCTGTGGTGTCATGTAGTGTGAACACAAGGGGTGGTTGGGACAAAGGACTGAACCTTGAGGCCAAGAGTGGACCAGTGGCAGCCTAAGTATAGATGATGATAAAATCCTGTGTTGCACTAATTTCTAGGTAGCAAAGATAGGCAAGGTGAATCCCATTCTGAATTTCTGTTCTGTCCAGTGGCTGTGTGTTGTAGTGAACAAATATTGTGGAAATAAAGTAGTTCTGTTGAAGGTCATGGCAGGGATGTGATTAGTTGTATGTAACTACAAATCTGAGAAACGTGAACTTTTGTTCCTACACAGCCAGAAATAGCTTTAAAAGAAGAAATTAAGGGGTAATGCATGCTGCATGTATAAGTTTTGCGTCTGGACCAGCCATTGAGAGCTCTTTGGATTTCAGATGCTAGCTAGCTTCAGTCATCCCTCCTGAAGGGTGAGCTTTTGGTGGGAGGGAAAAAAATACAGCTACTGGAATGTCAGTGGAATCTTCCACATGTAGTTCGAGGAAAGACAATGAACAGAGGGGACCAAACCTGAGCTGATGTATTTATAAATCTTACTGTTCTACAGCCTGTCTTTAACCAGATCCTGTTTTTTCTTTCCTTTTTAATTTGCTAATTGTATGTGCAAAACTACATTTTAATGTACATTTGCGGGACAGATTCTTCTGATGGGATCTACTGTTCCACTCTGCTCAGCTCAGTGGGAACGGATGTTTAATACCTCCCGTATCCCAGGAGAGGAATCAGGTAAGCAGGGCCAGCCAAGGAGAATAAACATCTTAATGGAATGCAGTTTTTGGGGTATTTCCTGCTAAAATCCTTTTTTTGCCAGATAAGGATCTGACAGACACAAGGACACACCAATAGTATCCCAATACTCACAAAGTAATGAATTGCTATAGAGTGCATAGATGTTTTTCCTTTKAGGGTGATTTTGATACTTCTTCAGGGTTTTTTTGGCTCTTCCATTACTTAAATTAAAAACTAACTTCAAGAAACTGTTGTCTGCCCTGTGTTTTTAATTTATAAATAACCTTTACTTTTCTCCATTTTACTCTTTCAGGATCTTTTGATATCCATGTTTTTATCTTTGTAAAAGTTATGTTCTCTTATCTCAACCATTTTAAAATCTTTTCCTTGCTTGACCTTCCCTTTTTCTTTTCAGCTTATAATTCACAACAACATCCCAATGTGGTACTCTCAATATGAACACATGTTCAACACTAGTTGTTTACCTGGTTTAGAGGCAGGTACAGTCTTAGTCCTGTCAGGGTTTTCAGTGCCACTGTTACCTTGACCTTTTGTATGCACTGTAAGACATCAGCTACGTGAATCACCTGTAATAAGGACTGTGTCCAAAACTTTGTAACACAATAAGAAAATATATACTGTGGGTTTTGTTAATTCCTGCCCTKCCCTAACTCCCAGCAATGGTCTGATAGTCCTAAGCTACGAGTAACTAAGTTTTCACATTTTAATGTTGAATAGAGGGGCGTATCTGCTGACTTACAGCAGGGTCATTTTCACCTGAGTCTGTTCCTGCAACTTCTGCTTATTGTGGGAGACTAAGGATACATTTACATGATCACAAGCAATCATGTTATCTTAGTCAAAAAAAAAAAAAAATTATTTGTAAGTGACAGTTCATATACGCTTTCTCACTGTAGGCGTACATATGCTCTCACCGCATGCATTCATTAACGCTGCCTATACACATAAAAACATTTTACTGTGGTCATTGACAAACCTTTGATAAATTGTTTGTTGTTGTATCGCAACATAAAAATATAATATTTTTTTGATGGTCAATACGTCATCCAAGATCTTGAGGCTGATTCTTCTCCTTATGGTGTTTCTCCCCAAGGTAGYCTCCAAAGATCTCCCTCAGATTATCCTAATTTTTCCAGGCTCAAGCTGGTTTTTGAGATTTTAATATTAAAGTGGCTTTTTTGTTGGTGTTGTTTTTTTTCCCTGAGTTTTGTCACTGTAAAAGGAGGCAGATTTGTATCTAGAAATACTAACATTTGTAGTCAACAGGTGGAAGAAAATGTTGCTATCCACTTTCTTGTTCTTTGAGAAGCAAACTAATAATTTCACAGCAGATTTGAGTGGAGACTTCTGTTGTGCTTTCTACAAAAGCTTAAGCTATATCTAGGTTTCTCTGATCTGGTTATATGCTGAAGAGCCTTCYAGAACTAACTTCACATGTTTATCCAACACTGCATCATTGTGGCAGCATCAAAATTAAATACAGCATTTTGCAGAGTTATCCTGACAGTCATGATTAGTGCAGAGGACAATCATTAGGAATTTGGAGTGCAAGGGGTTATTGTTTAGTCACCTCCATTGGGAATGTACGTATGGACTGTCACTTGAAGATAGGATGTATTTTTTTAACTTTCTTTGAGATGTGTAACTCACTCTTATGTTTCAAGCTGCCTTTGAGCATGTTAGTCCCACTCAACTACAGAATAAAAAAAAATAAGAGTTTCTAAACAGACGCAGGGATGTGCCCACTCTTCCCTGCTGGAGGTCTAACATTTGTTGTTCTGTATGAAGTTGGATAAGGGGGGGAAGTAGCATTGGCTAGTAGATAAAGCGGTAGGTGTATGTGTCAGATAAGGATTTTACTCTCAGTTCTGCTGCTGGCCTTTGGTGGATTATTGAGGAATTATTTCCCAGCTATACCTCAGCTTCCTTTATCTGCAAAATGGAGAAAAACATATGCCCGATGTGATTACTCCCTGATCATGAACTAGGAGCTTAAGTAGACTAGCAAGTTTTAAAATCTCTATTAGACAACTGTAGTTATTGTTATTAGAATACTTCAAGTACTGAAAGTGCTACCCTTGCCCCTTCCCTGTCCCCAGTAAAATAAAAGGAATGAACTGTTTGCATTTAGCTTTGGATCTGGTGTTCTTTTAGTCTAAAATGAGTTTTGCACAAAAGTGTAGAAGTGGCTCATTCTAACTATAAGACCTGATTAAAATACAACCTGCATATCTTAATGGTTCTCCTCAGTTTCTCCTGCTTAAAGCCTTTCAAATTAAAATACAGTCAGCATCATAAAATTACCTTATTTTCCTCCTAAGCACTTCACATTTCCTATTTTACTTTTTCAGTTTTTCGTTGTTTCTATTTTTCTAAAGGAAAAATAACTTTTGTCATTCTGTATGTGGATAAGTGAGTTATAAAGACATTTTTCCCAGATTCTCATGAGTAGCTTGATTTCTTGCCCCCTGATTTCAATTACATTTTAAGTATTTTATGTATGTTACAGTTCCTAAAGGAGCAACATATTTTAAAAAAAAGAAAAGAAAAAATTCTGTGGCATGTCTTCATGTCAATTGGTGGTAAAATCTTAATGAACATTGCATCCTGTCACCTGCACAGTTGTTTAATCTTCATGTATTTTAAGAAAACACAGTATGGAGTGAATCACTTAAGCAGGGAAGAGCCTTTATGTCTTTCCGTTCCCATTTTTTTTAATAGGAAACCCATGCAGCATATTACATGCATCTTGAGGTGTACATAAATGACTTCTTGGACTGGCAAGAAAAAGGAAGGGATTTTTTTATATTACAATAAATCTGTATTCCAGGTGCATAAATCTGTATTGAAGCCCATAAGTAAGGTGTGTGAAAGGTAATTGCCAGGGTTCAACAACTGTTGTGAAGTCAGTTGTTGATGTAGATGTCTAATGATCTCACTTTTGCTTTTTACACTCAAGAGGTTGTCTTGTTTGTATGGACACATCATGTACATGAGACAAATACTTGGGGTATCCCGACTCAGGTTGGGATTATAGAAAAAGTTACCTCACTAGCTGATTGCTTTGCTGCTTGTCTTCCCCCTCTGTGGGGTTTCTCCTCAATTCACAATCCATTGTATTAATGTACTTGACAGTTGGAGTGACACTTTTGCCAGTCCTAGCATTTTTATCACAGGCATCCTATCTTTGGCAGAAATGCAAAGTGGATAGCCAAAGGCATGATTAGCATACAACTGCTTCTGATCAGTAGATGGAGCATACCTACCAAAACTTTATGGAGAACTGAGAGCACCCAAAGTATAGAACTCTCTCCTGGTATAATGTTTCTCAGATCTCTCAGAATCATGACTTCTAGGCTCAGCCCTTGTTTTTGACATCATCTTTCTTCACCATCTCAGTAATGGGCCTTTTCAGATTCATAGGAATATAACACTTCTTCRGGGTAGTGAAGGAATTCAATTAACAGTTTTCATCAATTGAGGGCTTTTCCTGGCTGCTGTAGAAACCTTCATCTATGGTTTGGTACAATGTCTTCATGGCTAAGTTCAGGCTTATCCCAGTTAAGCCATATGAATAATAAAGTGAGGAAAAATTTGTGGCCTAGGTTTCTGCTTCACTGACTTCCATAACACTACACTTCTTGGCCATAGATGGAGTATTCACTCTGCATCTGCCAGGATAAACATGAGCAAAAGCTTATGGTACTAAATTTGGGCTCTCTTAAGACTCCCCACAGATTGTACCATGAGTTGTCTAGCACTTGAATGCAGACAATTTAAAAGTACCTTTCCTCCAACTCATCTAGCGTGTTCTTTTGCTGACTGCTTAATCCAACTATGCTACTAGTGCTCACTTTTCAGATGCAGAAATACAGATTTAGTTGCTTAATATTGGCCTCCAGTGTGGAAACTGGTGGTGCTATATATGCAAATGATTATCAGATCTGGGTATTTGACTGTTTCATGCAGGAATCTTTGTGCTGAAATAACTTGGGGGAGGGGTTTATTCCACACTATTTACTTTGTTAAAATAAATAAGCTGTGGCTAACCGGTAGTGCATGCGGTAGGCATTTGATGTTATTTAGTGCATTAGTGTTTTGAGACTTCAGCTTTGTTTTCACATAAGTGATTGCAATTCTAGATACTCTCCAGCATGTGAAAGACAGCAAACACATTGTTGTGTATCATAAGGGCCGTTACTTCAAAGTGTGTCTGTACCATGATGGTAGACTGTTGAAACCCCGAGAAATTGAACAGCAGATGCAAAGAATTCTTGATGATGATTCAGAGCCTCAGGCTGGTGAAGAGAAACTAGCAGCTCTTACTGCAGGAGATAGGTATGGTGGTTATTATTTTTAAAATTAATTTTAATATTTAGAAATAGTTGCATGACATACTAATTGAAAATTGGCTTTGGAATTTTAAAATAGTCTGCAGTCAGTTGATTACACCTTGATCACTGATTTTGTATATTGCTAAGATGTAACAGCTCTTCAGTCATTTGTAACTACATGGAGTTAAAAGCAATTCTGCAGTGGCAATCCTGTGTCGAGATTACCTGTACTTAGCTGCGGAAGTTTGGTTTAATTGTGGTCATCATAAGAGTGGTAATTATGCATATTGAACTACTTGAGTTTTACATCTACTCTGGGGTTCACTGGCATTTTAAAGAATATCTTAAAAATTAAGATTGAGAATGTGAATTCAGTAACTGTTACTCCATATTCATGACTTGCACCTACGAAATAAAGCAGTACGTCTTCACTTGGTTCTAGGTGCAAGATCATTTAGTTCAATTAAATTGTGACAAACTTAGTTCAATCTGTCTCGTTGTTTCTGGACAAGGGAGAGAAAGAGCTGTGGATTTTAGTATACTTTCTTACTAGGGGTCCTTCCTTTTTCTCACTTTCTGCTTTAAAACAAGCTGAGATATTTTTTCACTGGGAAAACCACATAAATTTATAAATAAACGTGGTGCAACCATACAGAAATTATATTGTTCAGGACTTCTTTAACTTCAGATCTGTTTTGGGCATTTAACATGGAACTTTTTATTGACAATTGTCCAGACTCTTACATTTAGGTGTTACAACAGCGGATATTAATCTCTGTTGATTGTTTTCATTATCATTACTATTTTCTTCTTCCATATAATAGGTATTTTCTTTTGTTTAGTTATAAACATAGATGATCTATGCTATACGTATTGCATGCCGCAGAAATGTTGAATTTCTGAGGATTAAGCTCTACACATGTGATGATATGTTGAATTGGTTCCTCGGATTACATTGTATGTGTGTTTTCACAACTTTTTACTGCTGATATAGTTTAAATGCAATGAAAGTATTGCTTCAAATTTGATAAAAGTAGGAGGAATGTCTCATAGTGACCTTAAGGGTGATAAAACATTGACAAATTCACGTAATCAGGCTATAAACCAAATTCTTTCTGCAGAGTACCATGGGCTAAAGCTCGACAAGCTTATTTTAGCCGTGGAAGGAACAAACAGTCCTTAGATGCTGTTGAAAAAGCAGCGTTTTTTGTGACATTGGATGACATCGAGCAAGGGTACAGGCAAGAAGATCCAGTAGGGTCACTGGATGCATATGCAAAATCCTTAATACATGGCAGATGTTATGACAGGTACAGTATTGACTCTCTGGAAAATGCCTTCTCTTTTTTAGACTTTCACTAGTTCACATGGCTAATACATAGGAATTAGTGACTTATAAGCTGATAAATTTCATAGAATCCCAGAATGGTTTGGGTTGGAAGGGGCCTCCAGAGATCATGGGCAGGGACATCTTTCACTACATCGGATTGCTCAAAACCCTGTCCATCCTGACTTTGAACACTTCCAGTGATGGGCCATCCACAACTTCTCTGGGAAACCTGTCCCAGTGTTTCACCACCCTCATCGTAAAAAAAATTTCTCCCTTATGATGAATCTAAATCTACGCTCTTTCAGTTTATCACCATTGCCCCTTGTCCTGTCACTACGGTAAAAAGTCTTTCTCAGTCTTTCCTATAAGCACTCTTTATATATTGAAAGGCAGCAAGAAGGTGTCCCAGAGCCTTCTCTTCTCCATACTGAACAACCCCAACTCTCAGCCTTTCTTCATGGGAGAGATGTTCCAGCCCTCTGACCACTTTCATGGCCCTCCTCTGGACCCGCTCTAACAGGCCCATGTCTTGTACTGGCAACCCCAGAACCGGATGCAGTATTCCAGGTGGGATCTCATAAGAGCAGAGGGTGAGAATCGCCTCCCCTTGACCTGCCGGCCATGCTGCTTCTTATGTGCCCCCGGGTATGGCTGGATTTCTGGGCTGCAAGTGCACATTGCCAGCTTGTCCAATTTTTCATCCACCAGTACCCCACGTCCTCTGCAGGGCTGCTCAATCCCTTCATCCCCCAGTCTATTGGTACTGGGGATTGCCCTGACCCAGGCGCAGGACCTTGCACTTGGCCTTGTTGGACCTCATGAGATTCAAATTTATGTCTATTTATTTAAACAAACTATTATTAAAAAAAAAAAAAAGCCAAGAACTAGTGGATTTGAATGTGAATATTTGAGAGATGAAGTTACAGTGTAAAAATGCTTTTGAAATGTACAAAATCATAAGGAAATCTTAATTTCTTTTGTAGGTGGTTTGATAAAACGTTCACTGTTATAATATTCAAAAATGGCAGAACGGGTCTGAATGCAGAGCACTCTTGGGCAGATGCTCCTATTGTTGGACACCTGTGGGAGGTAGGTGTTTAGTACAAAAAGTTAATGCAGAAAATAATGCAATATGGTCCGTGCAACAGTCCTGAAGATCAGCAGTTCAATCCCTTGCATTCATGTTGCTGATGAGTGATTATGGGCCTGTGTCTACAGCGACTGTAGAATTCAAAAAAACCCTCTTGCTTAAAAGAAGAGGTTGCTGTCCTTTAAATTAAAGGTCTTTATTGCATTATAATGAGCATAGATGTCTTCATAGAAAAGTGGTACGGCTCCCAATCTAACTTGTTTATAATATTCTAAATCAATAGATTGTTGCCTCTTTGATAYGGCATTGTATTTTGTGTATATACGTGCTCCTGAAGCACTTAAGCTTTCTTGTGCTATAAAAATCCCACACTTAACTTTCAAAATTTAAAGAAATGGTACAGAATTTAACTTTTCCTCTAAGCCGTTGTTTGATTAGCTGCAGATTGATATGCTGTTTAAATTATCTCTTGTATTTATTTGCAATKAATGGAATAAATGCACTTTTTGTCAGGTTTGTTCATCATGAGCTTAGTTTATTACTTGAAATCCAATTTGATCTTTTTCTTTTTGAAGGTTAAACCTWTAAGCAGTTACATGACTCAATCACTCAAAACTATTTCATAAATTTCAGCTAATTCTGATTTCATTGTGTATTTGTGCAAATGGGTCTCGGGTGTGACTGGTGCCCCAAGTAATTTCCCAATTTTATTATACGAGCGTTTCCCTGTGTGTAAGAACAAAAAAATCCTCATTGCATTCTTTAACCAGGGAAGAAAGAAGGCCAAACAGATCTGAGATTGACTTGACACTGTAGTTTAGACTAGCTCAATGGGAGAGTTACTTTGTTTTCTTTTAATGAATGATGTTATATGCCTTAGTTCATATCTCTGTACTTACTATTAGGTGGTTCATTTTCTGCTAAGAATTAAGATAACTAAAATAAACTAAGAGGGATTTCATTTCCTAAAAAGTTATCTGTTGTTAGCTCTTTATAGATTGTCTATTTTTAAAATAGAATGAATTAAGCTTTTTTTCATAGTTGGCATGTTCTGACCACTAAGTGAGAAAATTAAATTAAAAGAAGATATTAGAAATACATATGTAGAACATGCAGTAGATTTTTGTCAAGCTTTTTCTTTCCATATTGAGCAGATTCAAATCTATTGATAATTCTTTATTTTTTAATTTTTTTTTTTTTACATTGAGGATGTTGTTTGGAATCTTGTAAGACAAAGCCTTTTTTGTCTGTTGTTCAAGTTGTATTGTTAATCTTGGAAACATTCTACTTCCCCACCCAAGAGGCCTAGTGCACATAGAAAATAAACTGCAATTTTGAGTGGGATACAAATCTTAAAAATTATTAAATTCTTGCAGGGATATGCACTTACTCTGAAATAAACTGTTTCTCGATGAACAAGTTTTGACAGATAACAAACTTGCAGAAATTCTCTAGAATCTAAATTAAACAAATGTTGTGAAATCTAAGACTCTAAGACTGACTTTTTTTTTACTACTAGTAAGTTTGAGGTGGGTTTTTAATTGAAACATTTTGATTAATTCAGTAGCATCTAACACAATGCACCAGTGTAATTGAATAGGTGTTTGTGCATATCTGGTATTCTTCCCACTCAGAACACAAGTGAAAAGTAAGAGGTGAAGTAGAGGGCTTCACTTGCAGCTGTTTTCAGTATTTAGAAATGGATTGTATATTGTATTTCACTATGTACTGAAAATGGGTTACGTTGACTTCACAATGAAATCCTAATTCCACAGTTACATTGATTTCACAATGAAATCCTAATTCCACAGCAATATGTAATGTGTTGCAATTCTGAAGAAGTATTGTTCTTTGCAGAATGCAATGGCAACTGAGTATCTTGAACTGGGCTATTCAGAAGATGGGCATTGCAAAGGAGATACCAATCAAAATATTCCTATTCCTACCAAACTACAGTGGGAAATTCCAGAAGAAGTAAGTACAGAACAGCTAGTGGTTTGAGGAAGAAGCTCCTCTTCTTCTGAGCAGTCAAATYACTTAAGTATTTATTGATAACCCTATAAATCAGCTTTAAATTCCTTTGAGTCCTGTAAGATATGTATTTCATTTGTGGACATTACTCAGTTTACTTAAAAAGATATCAGGGTTTTTTAACATCACTCTTAAAAAAAATTCTGGACAGGAAATGCCAGCTTTTTACTAGAAACTTTGTTGGTTGGCAACATGTCAAATATAAGTGGCCACCTATTTTAAATAGTGACTATATTAAAATGAAGTTTAAGTTGCTGAGGTTTCATTATTATTGTCACAACAAATCCTCTTGTGTAATAGTTCCTTGAGATTAGCTGTCTTTTTTGTGTTCAAAAGTCTGTCTAATGTCTAATAAGGTGTGATTTTTTATTTTTTTTTTTCCCCCTGAGTTCAAGACAAACTGCCATCACCTATTTGGATTTTAATTTTGAATAAAAAGGTAACGGTTGGTGATATGTTTAATTAAGCATGTGTGGCAGATTGGAAACCACATAACTATTGCCATTCTATCTTTGTGGGTCATTCTTTTATGTTCTAGTGATCTGAACAGTCTTAATGCTGGTGTTTTTTTAAAGTGTAATTTTTGGACTCCAGATGTATATAGTCTTAAAACTTATTTTTTATTAACTTTTTGAATTTTAACTTTCTGGCGAAGATAGCTTCTCCTCTTTCTCCAGAGGGAGATTATTTAGATAATGATGTTCCTGGCATGCATAATGGCAGCATTTCTTATTTATCAGTTAAAAGTACTTTCTCTTTTTCAACAGTTCTCTCAAATGCCATTGAATACATGCATATGCACATAGGTGTATTTATTTATTTATTTATTTATTTATTTATTTATTTATTTTAGTGTCAGGAAGTGATCGAGAGGTCTCTGAGCACTGCCGTAGCTCTGGCAGATGATGTGGACTTCCATTCATTTTCCTTTGATGCTTTTGGGAAGGGACTAATAAAGAAAACAAAAACCAGCCCTGATGCCTTCGTGCAACTTGCCCTGCAGCTTGCTCACTATCGGGTAAGAAGAACAGACTGTTTCTGGCTTACAGAATCTCATTAAATTGGGTGTAGCATGTTTGTGATTAAAACATGTGACTATGTAAAGTACTTTAGAGTAATCTTGCACTGCTTGTGCAAGGTTATTAAAGACATTCAATGGACATTGGTACAAACCCTAAACCCATTACCAGCTGGAAATTAATTGTCCAGAGGTTGGCGTATTCACACTTGCGCAAATTTTTTTCTTCTGCTGAGTTGGTCTGTCCGTGGGCATTTTGGGCTTGAAAGAAGTAGGTGTGAAACTTCTAGTAGTTGTGGTTACAATCTAAACAATGTTACCATAGCTAAACAATGTTACACACCTTTTACTCTGGAGTCACCCTTAATTCCGCAGTCATGGACACTCCCTAACAGGATTAACAGAAATGCCTGCCTGTGTTTTCTTCTGTGAGTTTACCTTTTCTGTAATGTGCTTTCAGAAAACACCGGTGTAGCAACATGCTTGTTTTTCATTTTGCTTTCTACTTGTCACTGTTGAGATACTGTTCTATGGGGTTGGTTTGGTTTTGTTTTTTTAAGTAATTCCAAATGGGTTTTCAAAGCATCCAGATTTCCTGGCTGCTCTCACCACTTACAGTCTTCCTTACCATTGGTTAGGGTAGCTACATGGCAAATAGTTTGATTACACACCCACCTCTTTTATTTTGAACACCTATCCTCTTAATCTAAAACTGAACAGACTTTCATGATCTGTTCTGATCTATATTTTAGACAGGTAGAGTTGCTAACATGTGTTAGATAAACTTCTATCATTTGACAACTTTTAATCTGTAGATGGTGCACATATACAGGAAATATGGAAGCCACACTTTCTGGATTTTGCAGACTGTTTTCAGTTCTCACATTCTTGAAAATCCCCACACTGGCATGTGTCTCCATGCTATTAAACTTTTAACTGAAAATACTTTAGTTTTCTCGATTACTTACCACAACTGTGTTAATTAGGAAGCCACTGAACTTTCAAATAGGTTTTTGATAGCGTTTAAATCAGCTTCTATTATAAACTGAAGAAGACTGAATATAAACCGCAGAGGGTAGTGCTTGCTACTTTGGTTGTTCTATTAGCATTTATCAAATCCTGCTACTAATCTTATTTTTGCCTTTATTATCTTTAGGTAAGACTGCTAATGGTGGGCTACTAAAAACTCAATGTTGAGTTTAATTTGTGGAGTGATTCATATCCTGTGTGCTTACCTTGAACTGTTGATTAAGAAAGAGTGGCTACRTCTGGCTAAACCTTTAAGTTCTTATTTTTCCCTTTTCAAGGACATGGGAAAATTTTGTTTAACATATGAAGCCTCTATGACACGTTTGTTCAGAGAAGGCAGGACCGAAACTGTTCGTTCGTGTACTGTTGAATCATGTAATTTTGTTCGAACCATGGAAGACCCAACTGAAAGTGTAAGTTCACAGTGTTGTTGCCTTATACAATCCATAAGGCACATGAGTTATCACTAGATATCTGTATAAGTTCCCAAATAGCTTTTAAACACTTAGAGTGATGCCTTTGTTTTTTAGGAAGGAAGTGCAGCATAAGGTAATTGTCCACATTTTCTGTCAATATGGCAGAAATTCAAGGCTATACCGAAAGAGACTGGCAGTAACTTAGCCATATATGTAATTTCTTACAGTTCCTGAACTCCAGAAAACTGAGATGACTTGTGAAATTTTTGTGAATTGTAAAGCTCAAACAAAGATTTGTAAAACAAGTAATTTCATACCCGTTAGGCTTTCCTTTCTGATAGGGAAGCAAGTATTATTCACAGGAAATAAGTAGTTGCTCTTATATGTTGATTTCAGCAGGCTTTTTAATCTTTCTTGTGATGTTCTGATTAGCAAACAAAGGAAGCATGGTCTAGGGGAAAACTTGGTTTGGAAAACTTGGACAGTACTGGTTAAAACATTTGCTGTCGAAATGGAAGGGTGGAGGATGGTCGTCTTGAGGGCTGTCTGTTCTTTAATCCACTGCTACTCAGTTTTCACAGATACAGTTGATGAAATAAATCATTACATTTTCAGGTCTTGCTAAGCTGAAGGGGATTTCCATTTCTTCAGAGTCAATAAAAATTTGGCCTGAAAAAGAGGATTTTGTTAAATAGGAATGTACTCAATGTATTGCATCCAGGCCTGAGTAACAGCTGCATGGGTAGAAGATCTAATGAAAAAGATCTAGGACTATAATAATCAGTAACTCAGCACTTACATAGCACACTCAGTGCTATGCCATTGGGAAAAGTGGAGGCCTCACTTTAGTTAGTCTTGCCCTTTATTTTTATTAGTCTTTTGCCTCTGCACTTTTTTTCTAGTACAGCATTAGCTGGGGTGGTGTGTCTGGTTTTGGACACCACACTTGAGGTATGGATGGATTGGAGAGAGTCTAAAGGAGATCAAGAAAGGATGGTTGGAAACCTCTGAAGAGGACCTGTGAGGAGAGTTTGAACTTCTTTAGACTAGGCAAGAATAATTAAGAGAGAACACTGTGGAAGAGGTAGGGAGCCAGGTTGTGCTCAAGAGGATAAAAAGACTGAAGCCGAGATGATGGCAACAATTTGTTCTCTGTCCCAAGAAGTAATGGACTTAAATTTCAGAAAGGAACACATTAGGGAAACATTTTCTGCTAGTAAGGATAATGAGTAAGGACGGAAATAGTGAGAAGCCTGAAACAGATTACTTGGGGAGGTTGTTTTTTCACTTTGAAAATCTTAGAAAGTAAGTTACATAATGGTCCTTCAGGAAAGAGTTTTAGTTGATCAGATCTTAGGGCAGAGAAGTCTAAGCAGATGAACAGTTGAGGTTCTTTCTAGCCCCATTATTTTGTGAATAAATGTGACTGCAGAAAATAGATGCAGAGAGAAAGAGAGAAACTTTTTTTCTCCCTCCTCTTTCTGGAAGTTCTATGTAGGTAAAATCCACCATGATTTCTCAATGTACTGTGCTGGGAGCTGTGATCAGACCAGTGCAAGTCTGGAAATCCAACCGTGTCAACACGTCATACATAACTGTATGGCACAGCTACTGTACAACTACCCTGTGTATAGAAAGTAATTTTAACATAGTCCTAATGTCAGAATTAACTGCTGTTACATCTCTGCAGTTAACATCTGCATTTTTGTTAAAGGAATAAGGTAGCCCCATACATGGCAAGATCATATGTATAGCAGACTTCATTCTGCTCCCTTTATTTTTTTTTATTTAATGGTTACTACAAACATGATTCTTTTTCAGATTTGTTGATTCATTACTGCCCTTCATGTGGAATGGTCAGGCACAGAGCAGAGGAACCCTGCCTCATAACGCAATTTTTAGTTTTTATGTGTTATGAAGATTGTATTACATGCATTTATATATTATGTTAAAAAGAGTTGTCTGCCTTTACTGCTTTCTTCTACTTTTCTCTGGATTTTTCCTTAGAATTTTTCCTGAGCACTTGTATCCTCCATAGACTATCCACAAAGCTTTACTCCTGAATGCCAATGGTAGGCATGCTTAGCATGACTACGAGTGATTTATTAGTTTCTCATGCTGGAGAATGAGAAACTGTGTCCCAGATAAATGGTGTAAAATGTAGTGATGCTGGAGGTAAGAAGTGTCAGGTTGCCATATACTCAGTGTGTTGCATTCCACATTATAAAATCCACATTATAAAAGCTATCTAAGTGCTTTGGTCGGACACTTTCTTTCAGCCCTTGCAGCATTCATACGGTGTTCATAGAATCATAGAATATCTCAAGTTGGAAGGGACCCATAAGGATCATTGAGTCCAACTCCCTGCTCCTCACAGCACTACCTAAACCTAAACCATATGACTAAGAGCATCATCCAGGTGCTCCTTGAACTCTGACACGCTTGGTGCCCTGACCACTTCCCTGGGRAGCCTCTTCCAGTGACCGACCACCCTCTCAGTGAAGAACCTTTTCCTAATGTCCAATCTGAGCTTCCCGTGATGCAGCTTCATTCCATTTTCTTGTGTCACCAGAGAGAGGAGACCAGCACCTCCCCCTCCGCTGCCCCTCTCAAGGAAGGTGCAGACGGCGATGAGGTCCCCCCTCAGCCTTCTCTTCTCTAAACTGAACAAACAGAGTGACCTCAGCCACTCCTCATAAGTCTTGCCCTCTGTGGGGCTGCTCTCCAGCCTCCCATCCCCCCGTTTGTACATATAACCAGGATTACCCCRTCCCCCAGCACTTGCTCTTGTTAAATTTCATACGGTTGGTGATTGCCCAGCTCTCTAGTCTACCCACATCTCTCTGTAAGGCCTCTCTACCCTTGAGGGAGTCCACAGCTCCTAATTTAGTGTCATCGGCAAACTTACTTAATGTACACTCAACTCCTGCGTCCAGGTCCTTTATAGAAACATTAAAGAGCACTGGCCCCAAAATTGAGCCCTGGGGAGCCCCACTGGTGACTGGCTGCCAGCCTGATGTAACCCCATTTATTATAACTCTTTGAGCCCCACCTGTCAGCCAATTCTTCACCCAACCTATTATGGACTTGTCTGGCTGTATGCTGGACGTTTTGTCCAGAAGGATGCTGTGAGAGACAGTTGTCAAAAGCTTTGCTAAAATCCAAAAAAGCCCACATCTAGTGGTTTCCCTTGGTCAACTAGGTGGGTGACCTTGTCATAAAATGAAATTAAGTTAGTTAAACAGGACTTTCCCCTCACGAACCCATGTTGGCTGTGGCCGATGACTGGATTGTCTCTCAATTGTTTTTCAGTAACTCCCAGAATAACCTTCTCCATGATCTTACCAGACACTGAATTGAGTCTGACAGGCCTGTAATTACCAGGGTCTTCCTTCTTACCCTTCTTGAAAATTGGACAATATTGGCCAGCTTCCAGTTGGCTGGGACCTCTCCAGATTCCCAAGACCATTGAAAAATAACGGAGAGAGGTCCCACAATAATATCGGCCAGCTCTTTAGTACCTATGAATCCCACTGGGCCCCATAGACTTATGTGCCTCCAGCTGGAGCAGCAAGTCTCAGAGTTCAGAGTTGGCTGGGAGTTTATCAACCCCCACCAGTCAGAGTCTTCCAACACAGGGCTCCGGGGGTCCCAGGGCCCATCATCGGTGTTAAAGACAGAAGCAAAGAAGGCATTGAACGTCTCTGCTTTGTCTACATCCCTATTTATGAGGAGCCCTTTTTGTTGTCCTTCACAGTACTAGCCAGCTTGAACTCTTAATTGTGCTTTGGCCACACTAATTTTCTCCCTTCAGTGGCAAACAGCATCTCTGTAGTCATCCCATGTCGCCTGTCCTGCTTCCAATGTCCATACCCGTTCCTTTTCCACCTAAGTTCTAGAAGAAGATCCCTGCTCAGCCAAGCCGGCCTTCGGCCTCGCTCGCTTGACTTTCAACACTTTGGAATTGCCTGATCCTTAGCTTTTAAGAGGAGRCTTTTAAAAAATGACCAGCATTCATGGACCCCAATACCTTCAGTGTTGTCAGTTTGCCTTCTAAAATGGCTGTTGCAGTTCCAGCTTTCCTTAAATCATGTTGAGATTTGTTCTTCTATAACTTCTTAAGACCAGTGTCTCTAGAAACTAAGTATGCAATAATGTAGTAAAATTGACTTGTAATCAATTGAGTTGTTGATTCTGTTGATCTGGGGTTAGATCACACTTAAAATACAAATTTGTTTTCATTATGCACTGTTTACAGCAGGTAATAGTTGACACTTGCTAATACCTGAAATTGAATACATGAGGTTGAAAAGCCAGATACTCGTCTTTGGTGTTAGCCGCATGCACTGTCTTGTACTTGACCCTTAAGTCCTCTAGGCTTGAGAGCCATTGCTGTAACTTAGTTTCTGCACCTCGATCCTCAGCCCAGTTCACTTAACTGATTTTTCTTCATCTTTTTTTCATTGTTAGCATGAAAATAAGCTTAAGTTCTTTCGGCTTGCTGCTGCCAAACATCAGCACTTATATCGTCTCGCCATGACTGGTGCTGGCATTGACCGCCATCTGTTCTGCCTTTATGTCGTGTCCAAGTACCTTGCTGTAGATTCTCCTTTCCTTAAGGAAGTAAGTTACTTTTATTGATAACTATTAATTACAGTAAATAATCGTTTATTTACTTAGTGTTTTGTGGTATCTGCTTACATACTTGTAGAACTCTGGTTTTCCTAAGAAAAAAGGTAAGAGTTTAGCTAGCATTGCTTAACATCTGCTGGTAAATTACAAGTTAGTTTCATTTTGCTTTATGTATACACTTATTAATAGACCTATAGTAATGCTTTCTGAGAGCTTTGTAGTATAATATATGCTATTAAGGATTGCAAGAAAGATATAGTCAGTATTACAAAAAAAAATATTGGTTGCTTGTGTTTTTTACATATTTTCAAGGCAGCACAACAGAGGCTGTGTGTTTTCTCTCAAGAATGTTCTTTTGAATTGTGACAAACCATTTTCTTTTACGTTACTGTGAGTTAAAGGAGCTGCATATTGTGATTTATTTTTTTTAATGCACAACATTAGTGTCACTGTTTATTACCGTGACAAATGCTTTATTACTTAAACTAGATTTTAAGGTTGGGTTTTATAAAAGTAATTACATTGCACTTGTTCATGTTTTCTGGTTAATAAAAAATGTGTTCCAGCTTGCGTCCAAATCAAGCTACTCACATTTGTCTGCTTGCCCTCCTAAATGTGAGTAGTGACTAAGTCAAGAATAAAACAAATTTCTACAGCTTCTGCAGACTTCTAGATACATGTGTATTGTTAGAGATTTTACAAGCTTCTAATCTGATGTAGTATCTTACCACCAGGATTTGAATATGGCCATTAATAATTGTGTTGTTAAAAAGACCTGTTATGCAGAATTTAACAGGCTATAGACCTGGTAAATAATCGCTTTTTGGTAAATAATTGGTTTTAAAATAGCATTTCTATTGAGAAAACTTTAATTCTCTTTGAAGAATTGCCACCACGACATCATATGTTAATGGTTTGCGTATCAGGACAAGTTCAGCAATTTCTTTTAACCTTCTTAATTGTTCATTCCTTTGAAAGGGGAACTGGAGTTATCCTTAATATTGCCTTATTGAGTGCTTTCTAACTTGACTAATTTTTGAGAAAGTTGCATGTTCTTAAATAGTGTGTTATACTTGTTTGCATCTCTTTCATATCTAATAAAGGTTTTGTCAGAGCCTTGGAGGCTGTCAACAAGTCAGACACCACAGCAACACATCGATCTAAAGAAGAACCCTGAGATGTTATCCTGTGGTGGAGGATTTGGACCGGTATGTTTGCTAAATACAAGTGTACCTTTAAAAACAGTTTTATTTTGAATATGGCAGTCTAAAAATTTCAGATCTGTAATACCTTACTGTTGCATATCAAAGGTGCAACACATGCTTTTAAATGCATGTGTTTAATGCTTTCCCATGATGTGGATGTGCTCAGAAAAATCTGCATCTCCTTTTTCTCATATTCCACTACAAGAACAGATTATTCTTAAAGAAATACACAGTTATCAAATGTGGTACAGGGCTCCATGGCAGAGAGATCTGATAAAGTGGGGGCTTTTATCACATTACCTATGCCCAGCACTTCTGTACATCAGGCTATTATTACAGTGACAAATGACTTATTACTTAAACTAGATTTTAATATTGAGATTTGTAAAAGTAATTATACTTGACTTGTTCTTTATATTTCCTGATTAATTAAAAAATGCGTTCATGCTTTCCTCCAAATTAAGCTACTCCCATTGTTCTGCTTGCCCTCCTAAGTGTGAATAGTGGCCAAGTCAAGAGTAAAACCACGTTCTACAGCTTCTGTAGACTTTCAAGAAACTAGTGTATTGTTAGAGATTTTACAAGCTTCTGACTTGCTGTAGTATTTTACCAGGTTTTGAATATGGCCATTAATGATGATGATGTTGTTAAGATCTATTAAGCAGACTTTATGGGGCTATAGACTAGATTAATCTGTTTTCAAAAAGCATTTCTATTGAAAGAACAATGAGCAGCATCACAGGACTGCTCTTTGCCGCACAGAAATTAGGATGACAAGTACAGTGTATTTTGGCTGGTTTGTCAAGCTGGAAGTTGTTTTTTGTGGGTTTTTTTTAATTTATTTATTCATGTTTCTGATACAGCCTTCAGTAGTTCTTGAAGTTGGAATGAGTTTAAGTTGCAGTATCAAGGAAGCCTAGCTATTGCAATGCTGCTCATTCATGAGAAACTGGCTTGCTCCAGCAGATTACGAAGTCAGTATTTAGAATCCCCAAAAAGGTGTAGTCTGGCAATAAAATAGCTTTTTGACTGCGGGAATTTCTAACACTTTTTTTCCTTTTTTTCTTTGCTAATSCTACATTAACTGCTTCCTTCATACTATTTCTTCATTCCTTTAATTTCCTTCCTTCAGTTGTCTGCCTTTCCAAATAACCGTGCTTTCGTTTCCCTTCACCATTTCTTGTATCCTTACAAAAACTGTGCTTTGGTTTGCTGAAGTAGCCCCGAGATTCAGTACATCAGGCTCTCCTTATGTGTGCGTACTGTTTGTTGGTTTTGGCGTGGTTTTTTTTTTCCCAAGCGTTCTGTAGAATATAGCCCTGTAGCACTAGCGGAGGCAGCTGTCAGGCTGCTTAGCAGCAGTGGCAGCAAAGAGCCTGAAGGTTGTGATCCTTTGAGTTGGAAGGAGAGGAAGGAGGGTGGCAGCAGGATAGTCTGTGTTTACTGCGCATACTTTAAATATAACATCAGACTGAAACTTGGGACAGTTAATGCTGCTAATGGTGAAATTGGACCAGAGCTGTGCTGGTCCCACACCCATGATATGGGTGTTCAGAATCATATCTTTGCTTTAGAGTTGGATGACTTTGCCTTTGGGCAAGTTTTCATAATACAAGGCTTGTATGCTCCGTATTTATCTACTGTGTTTGTTTACATCTGCAGAGTGATCCCATGAAACAGGATGTTTAGGTATACAGCTGAACTATTTTATTCCTTTCTACTTTAGCACTGAAGCTGCGTAGCTGCTTAGGATCAGACCTTGGTAGGAGAAGGTCTTGTAACAAGCATTCTATTTCAAAATATTAGAGCTGGGAAATATTACAGACATACATTCAGAAAATGTTAATTCTATGCACTTCAGATGAGACTAGAATTGTTTCCTTAAGTGGAATCAGTCTTCAGAAATGATGCATTAAATGTGGAAGCTTAATTTTTGCTTGAGGAGAAACTGCAACTGATTTTAAAAACTGCACAGTAAGAATTGTGTAATTATGTATAAGATAACTTAGGAATGGAAGGAAAAATAAAAAGTTTAGAACTTGTTTTTGTCTTCTTTCTTCCTCTAGGTGGCTGATGATGGTTATGGTGTTTCTTATATAATCTTGGGTGAAAATTCCATCCATTTCCATGTCTCCAGCAAAATATCTTGTTCTGAGACGGTAAGGGTCAGTCCTTTCCTATGGTTTAATAAATCTGTTCTGATATCTGCTTATAAAACTGTTCTAGTCATTGTCTAAAAAAAATTAGTAGGACTTGCAACATACAGTTATAATGTGTTTTTTCTTTCTCAACAAATGCTGTTTTGCTGGGGAGGGGGGTGTCTCCACTTCTATAAATTTAATAGTTTTATGAACCAAGGAAACCATATTCTATTTCACTTATGTTTTCAAGCATAAAGAAAGCATGCGGCCCAAGGTCATCGTTACACATGTGTAGTTCCCTGGAACTCATGTAAAATGACTTGTATCTGTCCCATAAACAGTGAGATGGGTGTCTCCTGTTTTTTGTTATTACAGTTTTGCTTTGATTTGTCTCTGGCTGCAGTTGTAAAGACAGAGTAAAATGTATGCTCCCTATTCTTTAAATCATCTTGGTTTAAATAATACTGAAAGAAGCTGGCCCATAAGTTGTAATCTGTGCTTGAGAAACATGATTCATCAAAAATTTATTAGAATAACACCCATTATTAGAATGTAGTAGATGTCATCTACTCAAGATCCTGCTGTTGCAGAGGCCTGCTTTGAGTGAGCTTCAATTCATCCTTCCCCTTTAGATTTTTATGACTTTAATAAACATGCTGAGTTTGTTCAGGATTACATAGCTGAACTAGTTTTCCTCTTTTGACCTTAACTTGTCCAAGAGATCTTCGTGCCTTTGGTTAATCATTAAAGATTAGGAAATACAACTTTGTTTTTTTCATAGTTCAAATTGTTCTTCAGATGCCTGTTAGCTTGTACTTTAAATTTCCCTGTATTTTTTTACTTACTAGTCAAGTCAAAGGTCCATATAGAAAAAGCAGCATTTCATGTGTGGCCTTGATATTAGTAGGGTCTTTGTAGTAGGTCCTGTAGCTAATAATTTATATTTGTAATCTTAATTTCTTCCTTGTACCATTCATATGACACTTAGAATAAACAGAACAAGTTCACAGTTTGTTTACACTTAGATAATTGTGATTTTAATTTTCAATACTTTATGTAGTTTTTCAATAGCAAACTATGTGGGATTCTGACAGGACCTCAAATACAAAATGTTTTTCTGCTCTTTCAGTACTTCTAGGTCATTAGTCATGCACTTTCTGAACATTCTGTTGTTTTCTGAAAATTAGCTTTTGCAAAATCTTGTATAAAAAAAACAATACCAAAACCCAGCTATTTTAAAGTTGCAGAAAGCTATAGATGCATCTGATTTCAAAAGGAGACGGTCTCAGTTCTGTCTGTAGGAAAGTTATGCATAATGAAGAACTCATTAGTCAGTAATAGCGTAAACCTGGATTAATTTGTGTAGCATTAAAATTTTTGTGGTTTAAATTCCCCATTTTATTGTAAAATACATGCCCTAATTCCATAAGCTCCAAAATGACAAAATGTTAAAAGGTTCCTTCTTTTGCCTGAAAGATAACTGTTGATTGACAGTACAAGTCTTTGGTTTTGTTTTTTGTTTGTTTGTTTTTAAAGGATTCTCATCGTTTTGGAAAAAACATCCAAAAAGCAGTGGTTGACATCATGGGTTTATTTAACCTTAGTAAAAACTGTACCAAGTGATTTGCCTTATTGGTGCCAAGCAATCTCCTGTTGTTGGGATGAGAACTCTTCTGAACAGTGAACGAGAGCAAGGTTTGTCAAACAGTAGCTGGCGAAGAAACTAAGTCAACATCTTGATCACCTATGAAAACCTTAGCAGTGTATCGAATGTTTCATTGTTTTTTTCAGTAGTTTGGAAGAGTTAATTTCCACAAAGGATGACTTTTGAAATCTTGTATGTTTCTAGGGATGAAGTACAGTATCATTGCATGAAGTCATGTATATTCTAACTCCTGCAGTTTTCTCTTAATTTGTATACACTTGCTCTTTTCTTACTTAAAATTAGTCTACTTGTATTCCAGAATCAAAGGGATAAAACACGCCATCTTAAACTCACATACTAGAAAAAGTTCGATTTGCTATGTATTAATAGCAGAATGTTCTTCAATGTATCTGCTGCTTTATGTCAATGAATGACAAAACTTGTGTCTGTTTACCTTCATTGGTTTTTTGGTTGTTTTTTTTTTTTTTTTTAAAGGTGATTTCTGTAAAACATAAAAAACATCCCTGATATAACCCACCATAACGTACCAAGTTGTAGAAATGTTTTGGTTTTTGGGAAAAAAAAAACCACTGGGTAGTGCTACATTGGGTAGTAAAATGTGTCACCTAATTAGCAGGTATCACATTTTTCTTATTACTTACAAGCACGTTTGCCACATTGTTGATTTTATTTCCATATAAATAAATGGACCTATGTGCTTGTTCACGTGAGTGCCTTAGAAAAAGGAAGATCCTAAACCCAGGAAAAAAGCTTATGCTTGGAGTTGGTTTTACATTGCCTTAGTGGTGAAGGAGGTGAAGTAGTAATGCAGATCTAGTTTTCAAATTATGTTGATGTGGCATAAGTAGACTTGAATGTGTTGCCATATGGTGCAGTTCGGTTTAAAGCTCTAATGAAATGCTCCCATCTTAAATGGCAAAGATCAGTCCCGATGAAATGCAGGAGTAACTTTGCTTCAGAGCTACAGATACTCGTGTTTAATTTGGGGAATGGTATCAGGGTCATTTGAGATAAGAGTTTCTGGGTCCCAGGGAATGTCACTTTAGATAAATGCAACTTATTGGATAGTCTACGAAGCACGGCTGCCTGTAGAGGCTGATCAGTCTCAGTTTGCCTGCTTTCAGCCTGGAAGGACCACTGCTACATTGCCAACCATCTGCATGAGAAGGGCAAACTATTAAAGCTGTGGAAAATGGCTCCAGAATGGGAAAATCCTGGCCTTCTCACACCCCTCCTGGGAGACTCTCTTGGTCAAGCACAGTTTCTGAAGCATACAAGGAAGGAGGGGAAAGCTATTTCACTCAAAAAGGAGCGTAATGTTTCCAAGTGCAGAAATAAAATGGCTACTACAAAATGGAGTAACTGTGTGCGCGATGCTTCTCTTCCCCAGGCTTTATAGGTGTGGTTACCTTTTACATCCTGCAGTGCAGTAAAATGTACCTGGTAGCACAACAGTTGGGTTTTTTTGTTTTGTTTTGTTTTGTTTTTTTAAATATAAGGTACATGGTGTTTAGTAATACAGTGAATGCTGCTCCAGATTTTAAAAGGCCTTTGGGGTTGATATAAAACTTCTCATTAGACTTTGAATGTTTTCTGGCCAGTATTTTGAACTTTCTATGCCTCTTCATGGTTTTTTTTTTCACTCTGATCTAGCTATTAAAACACCTGTATATGTATGTTTGAGGTGGGGAAGCTCAAACATCCCAGATGCATACTTAAGCAAATGCATGCTTACATAAATGTAGGAACCCTCCCAGGAGTTGGCCAAAGACACTCATTATTTGATTAGGTGTACAGTGTGTGGGAAAGGACACTTTGAAATAAGCCTCACTGTGGCTGGCAGGCCTGGCATTTATCAAACTACTGCAACAATTTTGGAGTGATGTATTCTTTTGGAGCTGCAGAAGTAATGCACTGTTTTTGGGTTTTTTTTAATTGACCACTGACCAATCTCTGCTTAAATTAACATTAGAGCATATTAGCTTGTAGGATTTTCTTTAAAAAAAAAAAAAAGTTTAGATTTGACTCTCAGGTTTTAAATGTTTCAAGTCTAATTGTAGTTAGTGTAGTTATCAATGCAATTTTACATTCTTTGAGAATAAGTATAATAGGCACAGAATGATGGTTTTTATTGTAAATGTTTTAAACATTTTGTGGTGTTACATGTATCTTTTTAATTTGGGATAGATCATAATTCCTAAACAGATAAGATTTTATTTCATTTTCTTTAAAATGTCAACAGCATGTAAATAAAATACGCTTTTTGGATGTAAATCTTAGAAATCCACAGTGAATGTAGGTTATTAATAAATAATTAATTTAAATCTTGATGTTCAATATTGTGTACATACAGTAAAACTGCTTGCCTTTTTGCTCAAAAGCCATAGGAATGTAACTGAAATTACCTAGATTTGAATGAACCGTCTAGTACAGTGTACTTTATTATAAAGTAAAATGTTCATATTCCAGAAAAACTATTAATTTATTACTAAAACCTTGAATCACTTATTCTCAATTAGTGATTGAAGAGCTCAAAGTTAGGGTTGAGTAGGCGGTAAGAGTCAGGTTGGATGATAGTAAATTGACCTGTTTATTAAATAGCAGTGTGGAATTGGTGGAGTACCTCAAATGTGCATTTTCCAAATTTCTTATTTCAGCTATTTCATGCTAGAAATTAGGAGAGCATTAAGTGCATTTAGAGGCTACCATTGTCCAGGATTAACACCATTCCAAACTAAATGTTCTTTTAAGGGTTGGGTTTTTTGAGATACTAAGGTAGTGTGTGCCTGACCTTGAAAATCGTGGTTCTAATTCAGCCTTTGTACCAATTGTTTTCTCCTATAAAATATATTAATTTAAACTAGGGGTTTTTTATCTTGTTCCATTTCTCTACATCTATGGCTGGTTATTTACATCCAACACTTTGTCTCTATTTTCTACCCTCTTCTGTGACTTCAAAAAATAAAATAAAATTTCACAATTATCACTACTTAGTACAATGCTTAATATCTTTTGTATCTTCTTCCAGCTCCCTTGCTGCTGTTTCTGGGCTTGTGAAATCATTGCTGTTAAATCCAGATCGGAATAGTAGTAGCAGACTATTTGGTTTATTTTAGCAGTGATTTATACATGTCTTGCTAGTTAATAGGGTATGTGTTAATGAAACATTTTTCTTTTTCAGGTTCAGTAGAAAGAAGAAACAACATAGGTCTTAGTTTAGATGAGTTTTTTTTTCATGAGATCCAAATAACTGCTGGAATCTTTCTGTGAAACAGTCTGTCTGCAAGCTAGTGGATAGCACTGGTTTGATCTTTACAGTGAATAATTCATAGAATATGAATGGTAAGGCAGTGGAGAACTAGTTCAGGCACAGAAAGTTAACTTTGTTAAAATGTTACTTGCTTTATCTGAAGGTTCCCAGTACCTGAATACTCCTTTGAAATTGCATTAAAGCTGGGGACTACTTTGAGACAGTTGAAGAGGATTTTTTTACCCTTTAAATGTTCAAGTGCTGTTTTTTGAATTGCTGTTTAAGAAAAAAAAAAAAMCACCAAACAACACTACCACCACCAAAAGCCCCCCACAAAACCCACCAAATAATTTTGAGTGATAGACCATTTTCACAGTCGTTTAGCTTGCTGCTTTTCTGGATGTTGCAGCCTTCACTACATGAAAGAACACAGTGATTTCAATTTCAGATTTCAACTCTTAGATACTGTTAGTTCCTGGTTGTATTTCAAACATCTCCCACCAAGGCTGGATACTGAAGTTATAAATTGATATGTTCAATCTGAGCAGAAATGCTGTATGGAAGCTTTCTAGGCACAGAAAATACTGAATTATTTTTGGCTTTTTTTTCCCCTTTTCCCTTTGCCTGTTCTTAAGGGTAGCAATTATAAGATGCATCTTATACTCAGAGAATGTTGCTGTAGTTGTACATGATGTGTGGGAGTAATCAGCTCTGGCTGAGATTAATGAACTCCTGTTGGAAAGTACTAGAATAAAATGTTAAATGAAACCTTTGAGAGGGGAGGAGAAAGCATGGAGTCTCTTTGGTTTGTTTTGTTCTGTTTGCCTCTGGTCCTGTCACTGGGCACCACGGGAAAGAGCTGGGCTGCATCTTCTTTGCACCCTCCCTTCCACTTCGTATCTCCAGGCTCAACAGTGCCAGCTCTCTCAGCCTTTCCTCATAGGAGAGATGCTCCAGTCCCTCCATGGCCCTTTGGTGGACCCTCGCCAGTATGTCCGTGTCTCTTGCACTGGGGAGCCCAGACTGGTGTTCCAGGTGCGGCCTCACCAGCGCCGGGTGGCACTCTTCGGCACGGACGATAACAAATAACCTCGTACTCAGTGCCAGGGTCCTGGTTCGAGATAATTTCCAAGGGAAATTAAATACAAAACCAACAAAAAAACCCACCAAAACACGCACCCCCGGCCGCGCGGGCGGCGGGCGGGCGGGAAGCGGCGCTCTGCGCATGCCCAGCCCCCCCAACGGCCCGGCGCGCGGCCATCCCACCCCGCTGGCTGAGGGGCGGGCGCCGGCCATGGGAGAAGGTGAATTCCCGGGGAAGCGGCAGAGCCGTGCCCGCTGCTGGGGGCCAGGGGGCGGGGGAGCCCCTCCCCTTCCCTCTGCCCTGGAAACCGGCGCGGTGATGGGGGGGAGGGCAGCTGGAGCTTCCCACTGGCCCGCCCCGCCATGCCCCAGCGTTGGGGGTGGTTGGTGCGTGTGGGTCGGGGAGACTCGAGCCTTCAGAGGGCTGCCGTACCCCAGCCCCGTCAGGGGGACGTGGATAGCCTGGCCCTCCCCGCATTGCCTTGGTCTAAGCCCAGAAATAGCAGTGGCGGTAGGTCTCGGCCTATGTCCTTTCAACGGTGGCCTTGCGGTGCTCTGGGTAGAGGTCTTTCGGCTTGCCTTGTCTGTAACTGGCTATGGCGATGTGGAGAGCACAGATGAGGTTTGGTCTTACCGTGCTACTTGCTGACACAAACTTAAAACAGTGTAATTATAGCTGGCTAAGTGTACTATGTCAAATTTGATTGATTTTTTTTGACTACTAAAGCCAAGTAGCAGAATTMTTATTTAAGTCTGAATGCCCTTAATTTGTTTAAAAGTTCAAAGAATGTGTTCTTATGATAAAAGCAGCTTGTTTGTGTTGGCACGGTGGCCTGTATTTTCTGAACGCTAGGCTCAGAACCCCAACAACCTCTTCCAGCATTATGTTTTTAAGTTTCACAGTTACATGTTAATTGGGTTGATCTTCAGTATTATATATACATGTTGTTTGGTTAAGACTGTTTCATTCACTTCTAGACAGAAAAACTATTCAGAAGAATACTGAAATAGAAAATTTAATTATCTTCAACGAAAAAAATAAATGTGAACCGGTTGACAGTCTGTCCATGACTACGGAGAATCAGATATTGCTTGATATAAGATCAGTAATAGACAGTGGACTTGTAAGTGAAGTATTTAGTCAAAATAATCCTGTTAGTTCCGAAAACTTTAATCTGGAAACTGCAGTAATTAATAATCCCATTGAAGAAGGATTGCTATCTAGTCAAGAAAATCATTTATGCACTGTAAAAGTGGGAGACACTTTGTTAGATCACTTCAAGTATCCACGTACCATTGAAAATCAAAATACAATAGTAAAAATTGAAGTACATCCGCATGGAAACAACAGCTGTGATGATGAAGATCTTGAAAAATACAAGGAATTAAATCTTCCAGAAGAAGCTGAACATATGCATTCACCTTACCTGCCTTCAAATGGTCTCCACTTTCTTTCTTCTGTAGCGATGCAGCATAAAAATTGCAGTGTTCCAACTTCAAGCATTTTCTCTCCAGAAGGAACAGTCAATCAAAATGTCAGAATGTTGCCAGTAAGATTAAGTGAAATAGGAATTTTTATATATTCATACTTATTTGTGACTTAAATGTGGGGAATTGCCACATTAAAACTTAGATGAGATCCACATAATGTTTAACATTATGTCAGAAATTTTATACTAGAACAAACTTAGTAGTAAATACAGACATAAATTTCTGTTTTATATTGCCAGAAATCGCATGCAGTGTGAACGTATGGTTCTGACTGCTGTTCTTTTTTGTCCATGTTAGGAGCCATATTTTTAAATGGCTGGGTAGTTATTTTGCTCATTAAAAAAATCTTACCATGGCACAAATATAGCCACTTTGGTTTTATATATTGCCCTCTGTATTAGCAACTATTAGATAATTGTCCAAAGCACAAACAGAATATTAACTTTTGTTCTTTAATTTCACAGGTGGCACACTTGTCATTTAAAATTTGTAGTCCAAATGAGTTAAAAAAGCAATTTATTTGCAGCAGTAAACCGTAGCCTGTATTGATAAATCTCTATGGGGAAAGTAGTTTTGTAAGAGAGAGGGGTTTCCATTGCTTGCCACGTTTGGCAGTTTTTCTCTATAGTTTGAAGTTACATTTTCTATGTTGGATCAATTACTGTCTAGAAAGGTGTGCAGCATAGAACTTCTTGAGATGCTCACAGGACCAAATCCATCTGCTTAATGCAGGATATTCATATGTAGAATACTTATGTGTCCTTGCATCTTTGTTTATGACTGTAGAATATCATCTGAAGAAATCTCCAAATTTTAAGTTTGCACTGTGGCTGCTTCTAGAGGGGCACTGAGGTTTCCTCTGAGAAGCTATCTTGAAATAATTAAGCATACTAGTTGACATTTTTCCCATGTAAATATTTTGACACACAGTGCTGTTCTCAGATTAAAAAATCAAAAGCATTTAAAAAAAACCCCAAAACTTACAAAAATCACTTGGTTGAAAACAAGGTCTGATTTTCCCTTGCAGTATCCCACTGAGGTGCCCTGCTAAATCCGGGTGGCAGCTGTGGGGCTGTATGTGCAGGAAACCTCCTATCGTAGGAATCATTGCTGACATGACCCAGCCCAGTGTGTTTCCCGGTGGCATTTCATCCTGAGAGGCTTGAGGTCTACCGTGACAGTCACCTTGTGTGTTTTGGTTTTCGTTCTGATTTCAGGTTATGGTTGTAGTTTAAAAGTATCGCTGGCTTGGAAGGTTGTTTGCACACATGCTCAATATTATCAGTAGTTCTTCAATAATCGAGACCTTCAATCTTTTGAACCATTAATGAGATTCAAAAGACTCGTGGAAAATTCTGGAAAATAAAGATGTGATTAAGGCATAACAGTTGCTTTCTTCAAAGTCAAGTTAATAATGAAAATTTGTTAGTGTCTGTACAAGGAGCTAAAAAAGAGATTTTAAAAAAATCTTTCTGACCAGCTCTTTTCCTAGTATCCTTACAGTTTAGCACATTAAATCTGCATGTTTCCTTAATCTGCCCTGTTTCTTGCAGGTATTAAAACAAAAATCTTATCAGGTTATAAATAATTTTATTGAAATAAAGAAGGCTGATTGGTTGTTTCTTCGCTGCTTGCTTACCCTCCTAAACTGCTGTCTATGTTAAGAGGAAGCACAGCACACATAGAGAGCAAATTGTCTAGTTC
This sequence comes from Oceanodroma leucorhoa, assembly GCA_030449065.1. Taxonomy (NCBI): domain Eukaryota; kingdom Metazoa; phylum Chordata; class Aves; order Procellariiformes; genus Oceanodroma; species Oceanodroma leucorhoa. The sequence continues at coordinate 2,244,806 of JASVER010000134.1, read as the reverse complement.
AAACAATCTCAATTCTAATTTGAAACTAGAAAATAGTTAGTTTCTGTCTTTGTTCCATTTTCTGTTCATTTGGTTTGTTTTTGAAAATACAAATGTAGGTATTAAGTATGATGCTGTTATAGTTGTAAATGCATTAGATCTGAGCCATAACTATATGTTGAGCAGAAAAAGCAGAAATAATATTCAAGGCATATAATGATATCTGGTAATGCTGAATAGGCCGCAGCATTTATGAGCTTAATTATGTCATAAAAATGTAAATAACTTCCAATTTTAAAGGTCACTTTAAGTCATTTTTTTGTTTATTCATTTGATTTTAAAAAATGAATCGTTTAATGCATAAAATAGTTATAAATAAAACATTCTTTTCTTCAGGTGTTCAGATCATTCATACCTCCGGTTGCAGGTGAGAATAAACGTATTTGTTAGGAATTTAAAGGAATCCAAAACAGTACTGTGCAGTTACAAAACTTGACCAGTTGCTTAAATGGTATGTGCTGCAAGTGATTGAGGGGGATTTTTTTTTTTTTTCCCTCCTTTTTATAAGCTTTGGGAAGGGTTGAAATAGCTAAATAATTTCTGGATTTGGCAAATTGCAGTATGGGCCTTTTCTGACAATGTTAATATAACTAAGGATGTTTGGAAGGAGAATGGACCACTGTTTGTTCATGTATGTTCATGTTGCTTCAACCACGTAGTTCAGTCTTACTTTTGATTTTCCCTTCCTCTCATACCACCTCCCCATTCCTTCAGGGGACTGTGAAGATGTTCTTTCTTGCAGCACAATTTTTTTTCTTTTTTATTGAGTTAAACAGCGTTTTTATTTCATTTTGAAGTTTGACCACTGGTTATGAAAGTTAGGTAGTTTGCACTGATGCTGCTGCTGATAGTAAACTTGTGAGCAGTTGTTTGATGTGTTCTGCCCATAACCTGTTCACAATCCTGCTCAGGGTTAAACTGACTGCTAGATTTGATCTAAAAAGGTAGTTTATCCTGAAGCTAAATGGATTTTACCAAATGGGCACAATAAACCTTTTAAAGACATCAAAAAGACCCAAACTGAAGTCTGTTACAAAAGAATATTAAGTATTTCTTTCACAAGAATGTAATGCTGTAGTGACATCAAAATCTCTTTTATTGATGCTGTAAAGGAGTTCTTGGTGTAAAACACTGATCTTTTTGTAAACAAAACGTGCTTTATTTTACATACTAGATTCTTCCAGTGATATCTGTGGCTTACCTCAGACTAGTGCTTCTGTCTATGATGAAACAGTAAGTATGGATGCAAGATTTTATTATTATTGGAAGAACCTGTCCAAGTGTTGAATGTCTAAAATGGGATTTATTATAAGTGACAGAGGGTAAAAGGTTCTTTCAAACACTGTCCTATCTGATCTGTTCACAAAAGAAAGGGAAAGAAAAATGTTGTTCCGTAGATTCCCTACACTGCTACATTGTGGAGGAAGGAAGAAGAGCATCTGGATTTTTCGCCTGTTTCCGTTCCTATTGGCTCAAGTCTAGGTGGCTACTGTCTGCCGCTTGCACATTCCGGTTCCAGTTCAGGCCAGTTAGGGAGGGGGCTTCTCCTAAGGCCACCTGAACACAAACTGCCTAGTGGGACTCTGCCACATACCCTTGGGCAGCTGATTAGTGTTTGAGCCTTTATCACATGTGCGGTGTATATAAAGGAACAGCGCTGAGGACGAAAATCTGGCTTTAACATTAGCATTCCCTGCCTATGGAGAGATGTTCTTTGCAACTTAATTATTCTCTTAAAATGCTTGATTTTTTCAAATATAATTTCCTAGATATGTGCAAGACAAACTGTAGAAATTCAGGTATTTCATGAAAGGGAAATTTCTGAAAAATTACTGGAATTTTATAGCCAGGTTTTTCAAGATTGTCCATTCGGTGTTTTGAAGTGTGTACTGAGAGGGGCAAGGAAGTGTGACTTTTGTGAAGATGACACTGTAATAAGTTAATGGATCAGCAAGATAGGTGATAAATTGGTTTTCATCGAATGCAAGTGGCACCACATCTATGATGGAATGCCATGACACACAGTAGTTGATCACCGTAACAAAAGTTCATTTTGGAACAATCTGATTTATAGGTATAACTGAATTTGCAGTCCAGTCTCAGATGACTACTTCTTACTTAGACTAAATCCCAATGATCCCCAGTCAAGTTATATAATTCAGGATTAATTTTTGTTTAGCATAATTTGCTGTGACTATTGCCTAACTTCTCCAAGGCAGTTTAGAAATCAGTTGATGCTTCATGATGTCGGAGACGCTGAATGCCATTGTTACTGTGAAGTATGTTACTGTTCATCGTTATTCTTCAGGAATATTTTTATTTGAAATATAAGCAAAAATCCTTCTGCCATTGACAAGTAAATTAACTGTTCTCAGTATTACATTTGAATACAATCCTTGCCTTAAAATATATGATTTATGCAGATAAATTTTTAAATTTACTGTATTTGCTTGGAATTTAAAGTAGATTTTAAAGCATGCCGGTTAAGATTTAAAACTTTATATTTCAGGCTCAGGTAAGAGAGGTAGTTAGTAATGTTATCAAGAATCACCAAGACACAGCAATTTTTCAGAGTTCAGATGTTGATGAGTCTGGCTGCAAGTTATTAGCATTGCACAGTGTAGCAGAAGAATCCAGATGTTCGCACAAAAATGATTCCAACCCTGTGGTAATTATACCCTGTAATCGATAGCAAAATTATATGCTAGAGAAAATTAATTTATTTGTACCACGCTAGCATCAAGAAGTCCCACTTAGTAAGTGCCCTATCAAGAATAATAAGGCAGTCCCTTCCTTGGACTCACAGTCTAAATTTTATCTAGTTATAGTGCTACTTTATATATATCTAGAAAACATATTATTTTCTATTTAACAGCTGGAAACAAAAAAMCAATGTGAAGATTACTTCATTTGAAGGAAAAGTCTTGATTTAAAATCATAGCTAAATAAATGAAATGAAACATGAACAATTACAAYGGCATGTTCTGGTTAGGGAACTGAATCTCAAGCCAGCACACTAGTAAACAGCTAGGTTATGCTCTACAAAGCCCCATAGAGCAATTTAGAGAACCAGGAATCCATATCACCTAGGCTGAGGAGCTACAGTGTTAGATCCCAATAGCTGCTTCGAAAAATAAATTAAAATTAAGGGTCAAAAAGCAAACATCTTAATGCATAATTATCCATTTGTTTGAGAGATTCCAGTCTGTGCTTATGAAGCTTTATAAGACAGGTGGTACTCTTATGAAAACCTTCATATGCTTAGAATTACAGTTTCTCAGATGAAAGCTAATCATTAGTTATTCATTCCAGGTTATCTGCAAGTTGGAAGGAGATACTCAGATACTCTCTATAAACAGTTGTGGCACACAAGAACTAAAACCAGTTCATCTAATTCCTGAGTATCACGACCAACATAATTATCTTCAATCAGGTACAATAAAAAGGAAAATTATCTCTAGCCTGTCAGATATCATATCATATCATATCGTATCATAGGATTGTTAATGTGCAACTGCATGTGTTTATGTTCTTAAGTAGCAACAGTAGGAGATGAGCCAAAGCTAACATAGCTATCACCAGTTATTATTTTACTTTATTTTATACCTGAAAAATTGCTAGGCGCTTCAGTGTCATAAGAATGATGTAATGGATATGTTGAATTTATTGAAAGTTTTTAATATGCATATTACTTTCCATATAAAACACGTTTAGCATAAGCACCCACGTACATTTGTATTTACCCTAGTTTGCCACCAAGTGTCACCATTTCTCTATAAATGAAGAGCAGCGTTGTGGGCTATGAGTACACTTTAGCCTTGGGATTCAGAATGTCTCACTAATATTTACACAATTATGTGAACTTCAAATGCCATCAGTTTTTGAAGAAAGTGGTTTCTGAGGTCCTAAAGTTAATGCTGTTTAGATGGAGTAACACCTTTTCATCTGAGCAAGAACAAAGTATTTGAGTGTAGTTTAGTTTTAATTTAAATAAATATTTATTTACCTAAATATAGCTTCCTCCAAAACATTATTAACATGGTTTATTTCATTATTTATTATTATAATTTTATTACAGTGATGCATTTTGATGGCAATGTGAAAACAAAGCCTTTTAATATTAGGCACCATACAAGCACAGATATTGCTCTCAATATCAATAGGTGCTGAGTGTGAGCATCTCTCAGCAGATGCTCCAGGTATGGAGCCTGTTTACTTATATTTATCAGAAGCCATCAGAAGAGTAAACCAGGCACATTCAAGTTAAAGGTTATGTTCCTTTATAAAATTCAAACTCTCATTCATTTGCTGTAATGTTAGGGAAGAGAAAGCTGAGGAGGAGTGTGCTGGCATATGTTTTTTTAGTTTTTATTTGCTTAAGCTTTCTTCTGTTTTACTCATCTTCACAGCAAGTAAAACAATTAGGTCCAGAAATTATACCTAAAAGTTTCTAGGGACTAATCTCTTCAACTTTTGAATTAAGCTGTCCTTTGGCTTCCATTTTTTTTTCTTTCTTTAGATGGAAGGAAGTAAGTACAGGTATGATTCATCTTGTAATCTTACTATGACTGATGTTTGCTTTTTTCTGCATAGGCTAGGATGCTCATGTACTTACATGCAGTTCTTCACCAGGACCTTCACAAAGACTTACTCTGACAGCTATGAGTTTTTCTGACAGCTAGAGGTTTTCTCCATGGGTTTTTAGTATTTTTTTTCATAAGCTAAAGACCTCTGTTCTAGATGCTTTCTCAGAACTGGATATTTGCAAAATAAGAACTCAGGATAAATATATTTAATTGTTTCTGACATTTTTCTTATTTTGGCAAAATATTTTAAGTCTATGGCATTTGAATTAAAATGTACTTGATGTCATAGAATAAAAACATCCTATGCTCAAATTCCCAGCTGACAAATTGGTGGTGGTTTCTTCTGTCAGGGGTATCTTTGTGTGGTCAGGTTTTTATTCTTGTTTTTTTGCAATGAGAAAAACATTTCTGCAGAGAAAAGTTCTAGGTCCTTCATTGACACTATTTATTGTAGAGTAAGTTTGGATTCAAAACTAAATTGTAGGAGAAAGTGCTAACAGAGGACAGACAGCCTCAGGTAATTGTTTTTATTAACAAAAGAAGTTGAAGATACCAATTTGCTTGTATGCTTAATTCAAAAAATATTTATGCATAAATGAAACTTTGTACGCTTTGAGCAGTTCTGCTGTCTTCAGGTAAATGTCTTCTTTTCAGACGTGGACAACCCTGTAACAGCTGTACTGGGGCAGTTTTTGCCTGTCCAGGGTGAACTGGTTCTAAACGAACGAGAGGTAAAGCAGCTTTATCCTCTAAACTTAAGTACAATATACACTCTTTTTCCTTTTCTTAAAATAGGTTGTTAAGTCTATGTTGGGAAGTAACAATTGTATGCATTTTCTAAAGACAGTTTAGCTGGTTTCGGTGGATTAGTTCTGCACTCAGTATTCTTTCTGCGTATAAAGGTTTCTGATTTCAACATTTTCTAGAAGTAATACCAGAATTAAAAATACAGTTTTCCATAAGAAAAATAAATTTTGAAAAATAAAGGTTTCCAGTTTTGAAACCTTTAATTTGGTATTATATAGATTATGTTATTTCTGAGATCAATTTTAAGACTCTTTTGGGATGAAGGAAAGCACATTGACTTTTACCAGAAGACAGGGAATATTTTCTTCCAGTAGGATTTTTTACACTCTTCTCTTGATGAGGATTTAACAGACATCAAGTCTCTATAATTTTTGTCAAATTTTTTTTTGTTTTGTTGATGGGCATTGAACAGAAGCCTAAAAATCCTTACAGATGTTTGGCTTCTCACATGTTAGTTCCAACAGAAGTGGTAGCAAAAATCACTGCAAATTTTTGATTGTTAACTTTTGATTTGTGTGAAGTGAATATGTGATGTCAGTACAAACACAGCAGATGGTTTGTGGATAGCAGCCACTATCATAAAAGAAAAAACCCAAGGGTCAGATGGAACAATGACCTAGGGAGTCTTTCATCTCTAAAGGCGGTATATCTGCAAATGGGGGCCTAAACATTCTGGAGCACTGATGTAGACAGGCTTGTAATTCTTCTTTAACTTTATCCCAAATTAGTTGTTTCCTAGATTTCTTCTCTTGCTTTAAATATATTAATTTTCCTCTTCTTTATGGTGAGCTAGATTAATCGCCTGTTAAAATAACAGTGATTTACAATTATTCACTGTTCTTCCATTACTGGTAATATCAGTGTAATCCCAATTGTTCTTCCCTTGTCTCTCTCCATAACCAGGCCCTTATTAATCATAAGTCTGAAGAGACACAGATCCGCAGTGTGTTTTCTTGGCCTGTGAGCTGATTCTTTTTTTTAAATTTTGCTTAGTCTTCAACCAATTAGATGTCATACTGCAGCTGAACATAAAATCATCAGGTCACTAGCCAGTTTCTATTGACTACTGGAATTAAAAGCAACTGAACCGAGAATTATCAGTAAATTGAAAATAGTGCGCCAACACTGCAGCACTGAAATCTGGGTTTGGTTCTTTGCATTGGGATAAACGGGTTTCCTGACATACTGAATGGTTTCCAACAGGAGATGCATGCTTTCATGTTTTCATGGACTTTACTTCCATGAGTTTTTATCAGTAACCTTGGCAATCACATTATCCCAGGGGCATTTTCTTTGTGTTACTTTTTCTCTCTTAACTTACAGGAGTCTTTTTTAAAAAGTTAACATAAACAGGATATATGCATTTTATCTTGAACAGTTTGAAAATGGACCCTTACAACCAGTAGCTAGCACTGCCACATTCCATCTAGAATCAAATCTGCATGGGCCAGTGAAAATGACCTCAGACGGGTAAGATGCGTGAAACATCTTACATCCATGATGACTTGTGAATTTTAAACTGGCAATGACTCCTAGACATTTTYGTGTTGCATAGCTGCCTCTCTCGTAACAAAAATGCAGTTCTGTAAGAATGCTTTGTGTATATATCTTGGTAGTCATGATGCCAGTTGCTGGCAGTCAAGACTAGGTAGCATGGTTTCAGGTTTTCTTAGGATCAGTGCAATTGTGCTGTCCATTTGCCTGAGAAACATTTAATTTTCTAAGTTAATTGATATGTTTCCAAATTTAATTAGCATGTGTTTAGCCTGTATTTCTAACAATAATGGAATTCTTTTAATAATATTTAATTGCAGATCATTTTTAAATAAGAGGCAGATGCAACCCCAGTGTGAAAGGTGAGAGAGCTTTGCAGTTGCACAGCCATTACCAGGTTGTATGACCTAGGGCAGACCTGTCCCACGTAATGACAGCTGGTGGATAGGGGGAGATTACAGGTTGCTTATTCTCTTTTTCTCACGCACTCTGTGAGGCCATGCTTGTTAAGTAGCACCAATATTGGTGTAAAAAAATAAAATCAGTATTTATTGTTTCGAAACTATAGAATAATTAGTTTTCATTGTAGTTGTATTTGTATATTTTTTCCTAATTTTTTTTCCTTTTTCAACCTGTGTAGCTTACCTTTTGGTTCAGGGGTTACAAAGTCTAAGAAACCATGTAACTGCACAAAATCTCAGTGTCTTAAATTGTAAGTAATAGTTTATCAACATTTAATAAATGCTAATAACAGTGTATAGATGAAAGGACAAACATACAAGAAGTGTGTGCTTTAAAATGAACACTACGTACATGTCAAAAGTTACTCATCTGATACTGTGTTAGAAGGATCCACAGTTGATGTAAACTAGTGTCACACAAGCTCAGAATTTGGTGCAGAGGTGTAGATGACTACATATAATCCAAACTATGAAAAATAAAAAGAGGAGCTGGAAGAATTGTTCAGAGCATATCTGGAAAATCCAATGTAGGATGTAAGTGCTGTATACTACAATACAATTTCTCTGTCTTGCTGATGCTCTCATACATAATATGCACAGAGATTTATACATGATAAAGTTTGATTCATTGATGGACTGGGTGTATTTTACAAAATGTAAAATTGAAAGAGAGAGAGAAGCTCTTTGTCTAGGTTTGGATGTGATTAAATTACAGAGGAAGCAATATTTTTCATGAGTAGAAATGGAACATTCTCTCCAGAAGTAGAATTTAAATTTAAAAATTTACACTTAAACCAGTTAATCTTTTCATTTCTTATGTTATTTTACATGTTAATCATAGATATTGTGATTGCTTTGCCAATGGTGATTTTTGCAACGAGTGCAACTGCAATAATTGTTACAACAATCAACTTCATGAAACTGAGCGATTTAAAGCCATTAAGGTAAAAAAAAAAAAGGAAAAACAAGTACAGTACACATTGGTATCAGCTTCATTTATGAAAAATATAGTAGTATTGTTTTTTCCACTAGTTACAGTATTTGAAATATGTTATTTGTAACCTAAATAAAGTTAAGTGTTGCCTCTGTATTATTCTTACATAAAGAAATTTAGGGATTTCTTTCCTTCCTTTTATAGAACTTCTGACACTTTGGATTGAAACTAACGATGTGTTAACTGAATGATAATTTTTATTCTTGGAAGGAAGTATTGAAACCCAAATTTAATTTCAGAAAATTTTTTCACTTGAAGGAAAATTTATTGTATCCCGAAGTCAGACAGTAGTTAAAGGAAAACAAATGATTACTATCCAAATTATTATTCTCATTGACAGGTCTGTGTTAGGCTTTCTGGGTGACCCATGCAACAACATAAAGTTGCTTTCCTGGCAGCAACACTGAACCCTGCGCTAGTGAGAAGCAGGTTGCTTCTACATTTGGAGACTGATTTTATTAGTGGAATAAAGAATAATAAGCGGGCTAATTTTTGTGTATATATCAAACTGCACAATCTGGGCAATAATTTAATCTGTCTGTTATGTTTTGTAAGTTTTAAAGTGATAATGAAAAGTCTTATTCTACTGCTGATGCTTTAAGGATATATTAATAGCTTTGTGCTTCTTGTATTCAACTCTCCAGAACTCTTTCTGTATCATTCACGTCGTTTTGGGATTGTACAAGGTGTTGAGCTAATTATAGTTAGAGCTTTGCCACATCCAAACAGTCAAAGCCACAGCAGTTCTTGCTGTCAATATGCAGCTAGTTTTCAAATCAGATGCTCGTCTGTAGTTCAGCTGATGGGGTTGTTGATGTCTAAGCACTCCTTTCACTGCTGTAGATAGCATCTTGTAGAGCATAGTAGATCTTGTTTGTCACTGATGAAAGCATACCTGTGCCATCCATCAATATTGTATATAAAGGGCATATAACCTCTTTAACCTGCCTTTTAGTAGTCCATGGCATTGCGAGGTCTTGGGACTTAATTAAAACCTGCTGTTCCAATCCAACGCTGATTTTAGTGTCTTTGTATTGGGCCATTAATAAAACAAGATATGTTTAAAACTCCTGAGATGTATGTTACTGTGTATGCAGGGGTTCTTTCTTCACTGAGAACTTTTTATTTCTGGTGAAAGTAGTGGCAGCAATGAAAGAGAAGCAGCCCCAAGAGAATAGTAGATGGATCATTTAGGTTATTCTGTAAAAGCAAGGTAAGTTGCTTCCCATGGTAGAACCAAGTTGGCTTATTGTTCTGGAATCTTTTGAATTCCTGCTCTCACATGCTATGGAAGACTCCTTTATCCATGGGCTTCATATGACCAATAATGAGAGTGGAAAGAACTTCTTTGTTAAATATTGGATCACAGTCATTCAGGTGTTTAAAAACATTTCTTTGAATTTTTCATAATCTAGTAATTTTTGTTTTAGGCCTGCCTTGGTAGAAACCCAGAAGCTTTCTTACCAAAGATTGAGAAAAGGAAACTAGGAGAAATTAAACCTCACCATAACAAAGGATGTAACTGCAAGCGCTCAGGATGCCTCAAGAATTATTGTGAGTGCTTTGAGGTGAGTCAGGTGAAGTTTCCTCTTGTCAGTTACTACCTTAACATTGACTATATATTTTGTAACAAGTAGTTGCTAAAAATAAACACTTCTTTCTTTGCATTTTTCATCATAAAACTTTTTGAACATGGGAGGCACAGTCTCTTTCTTGTCACGTCTTTAAAGAACTGAATCTGGCTGAAGTTGATCAGCCAAAATTTTCGGTATCAGGAGCTCTCAACCAATGCCTCACTCCAGAAGAAATGAGAAATGGTTTGCTGCTAATCCTGGTAGTTTCTTTGCATCTGTGGTGTTTTGTTATCTTGCAAAGTTATCCACAAATTGAGGGGAGGAGTGATTTGTCCATGTACAGAACATCAGTCTCCACAGAGAATCTGTGGAAAAAATCTGTCTTACTTCCTTACTGTATTGATACTGATGGTCTCACTCTGGGAGTATCCAAGACCAGCACATCTAGACTAAGTCCCTGGTGGTATAGCTCCAATGTTTGCTCAAATGGATGTTTAAGTTAACCAGCACAATTGTATAAATCTTTTGGCTGGGATAGAGTTAATTTTCTTCACAGGAGCTAGTATGGGACTGTGTTTTGGATTTGTGCTGAAAACAGTGTTGATAACCCAGGCCTGTTTTCATTACTGCTGAGCAGTGCTTACACAGAGTCAAGGCCTTTTCTGCTCCTCACCCCACCCCACCAGCGAGTGGGCTGGGGAGGCACAAGGAGTTGGGAGGGGACACGGCTGGGTCAGCTGACCCTGACAGACCCAAGGGATATTCCATACCGTATGACGTCATGCTCAGCATATAAAGCTGGGGGAAAAAGAAGGAAAGGGGGGACATTCAGAGCGATGGCGTTCGTCTTCCCAAGTAACTATTACGCGTGACGGAGCCCTGCTTTCCCGGAGACAGCTGAACACCTGCCTGCCCATGGGAAGCAGTGAATGAATGCCTTGGTTTGCTTTCCTTGTGTGCGCAGCTTTTGCTTTACCTATTAAACTGTCTTTATCTCAACCCACGAGTTTTCTCGCTTCTACTCTTCCGATTCTGTGAGGGGGAGTGAGCAAGCGGCTGTGTGGTGCTTGGTTGCCGGCTGGGACTAAACCACAACAACAATTTTTATTCTAAGTATTCTGTATTTGCCAGGCTAAAGTTATGTGTACCTCTATTTGCAAATGTATTGGTTGCAAAAATTACGAAGAGAGTCCAGATGAAAAAAACCAGCTGAATGTGCTAAGCTACATGGATATTGGAAATAATGAAGGAAATATCCCAGTTTTAACATCAACATTCAAAACGTTACCAAAATTAAAGACAAACAGGTGAATATTTGGGAAGAGCACTGCATAATCCATTGGTCTGACTTCATTAATTTTTTGTGTAACCATTATCATAATTATCTAAGAAATAGTGACTAAAATGACAGATGGCTTATATACAAGGAATCACTTCACATAACATTTGCCATCTTGTTTCTATAAATAAATAAATATCTAAAGGAGAGGCTATAACTATCCTTTACGAATATAGTATACAGAGTTCAGGGATATATGTATTAGTTCTGCTTACAAAACAGCAGTTATTTATGTATTGATCACATATTCCATTCTCTCAACTTTTTTCCCTCCTTAGCTACTTTGTTTTTCCTTCAGTTTCTCTGTTCTTCAATTTTTCTATGTTCAAGCATTGATTTCTACCAAAACCTTGACCAAAGAAGTACTGAGAAAATTATGTTATTATTATGTTTGTGATGTTCAGTTAATAAGCATGTTTATATCACTGCTTCTTTCCCATCTCTTCTTCCTCTGGGCCACCTCCTGTCAATTCTATTTGTGTTGGCAGTTTGGTTTGTAAAATATTCTAAGAAGGCCGTACTATCCTGATGTTGTTATGCTTTCTAACATAGTTGTAGCCTAATCTCTATTTTTGGTTGGTTTATAGTCATTTGCCTAATAAATAGAAACACCTGTTAATAACAACTAAAATTAATTAAACCACCTCTTAATTGATTTTAGGGAGCTTTATGCCAGGCTCTAAAATTTTCAGTTTGCATACATCATTTTCTTTGCATCAACCATTACCTTGAAATTCTTATCTTAATTCCATTTTTAAAATACTTTCTGATGATCTATTTTTAAAATATTTTAATGATTTCTGCTGTTGGTAGTGTATTGATGGGGTAGATGGTGCCAAGTTATGCCTTTGCTTGAATCACACAGTAGGATGAGTTACGTTATTAATATAGTAGAATGAGTTATGATGTTAATGACTGGTAGTTTCAAGAGTTTATTCAAAGCAAGGCTGCTAAGGTGCCATTCAGGGAATCCTTGAGGGGCTTGGTGCTATTTCCTTTACAGCAGTAGGCTGAATTTACATTTAGTACCTCCTAGACCCTGACTAAGCCTTTTTAACACATTTCCTTGTATGTGAGGCAGGATCTGACGATTGCATGCAGATGAAGAGGCTGCCTGTATAACCTTTCTCTGTCTGTACCTGTTGGGTAGCATTTGCATAGATTAATTGTGTAGTGTGAACACAGTCTTCCATGTGATAAATTAGAAATACTCAGAAGCAACCTGTTAGAAGCAGAAGCTGGTCAGTGTAGAACAGTGAGATTCCTACAAGGATGTATCTTACAGTTACAGTGCAGCTACTCTGATTCAGCTCTGCATTCCAACTCTTAACTGAGTTTTGCAGATTGTCTTTTTTTGTGTGTCTTTAAAACGGAGATATTTCATACTAGTTTCTTTTCCCCTGTCAGGCAACCGGCTGTACGTATGTCTTCGGAAGAAGTGAAAGCAATATGTGCTCGTCTCCTGGTGCAAGCTGAAGAGGCAGAAAAAAGAGGTTACTCTGTCCGTCTAGCTGAGCAGATGATCATGGAGGAATTTGGGAGTTGTTTATCCCAGATTCTACATGCATAATTAAAATCTAAAGGACTGAAAGTTGAATAATGTTCAATGTATTATAAAGCCAATAAGTATTAATATTGATATATTGCCATAGTCTCCACAATTCTTCTACTTAATGATCTTATTTTGATCTTTCATAGGAATAGTTTCATTGACTTCAGCTGAATTCTTTCTGAATTATGCTGGTGTAAGTGAAGCCAGCACCACATCCAGCATTTTTGCGAGTAACTTAATACTGTAGAAAGCTTATCATATTTTCTACTAAAACAGATTTTGTCTGTACTTAGGGCTTTCTGAGCCGATTCTTCAGTCTTTACCTAGACTCTTATTAAAAGTAAGTTTAACTTAAAATTACTTTATTGAGTGTTTATGTGAGTGGAGATGCAGTAAAATCTGAGTAAGAACTTGCTATCTTAGTTTATTTAACAATTCCATTATTCATTTTTCTTATGTGGACTTCTTCTCTGTGACATTTCTTCCTCTTCTCATTCTCACTGTTGGGATAATAGTACATTTTATTTTCTCTGACAGAAGTAAGCTATTTGCTGCCATGTTTCTGGAAAAAAAAATTTAAAATTGTCATCTAAATGAATTGACAGAGTATATAAAAATTAATGCTCTTTGGTTTTAGACATTTTATGCTAAGTTAATAATATATGCTTAGATATTTTTGGCATTTATTCTTAAAAGAATAAAGATATTCTCCATGTCATGTTGATTCATGAAAAGTTCTTGCCAGGACAGCAGGTGAGACTGCACGCTATTTTAAAATTTTGTTTAATAAGAGGGAGGGCTTTTTTATTAGTGGTAGTTGATAGGTGAATGGATTGCATTTTATATCTTTGTTTTCAACAACTGCTGCTGGAGATTGCTGAAGGTCACAGGAGAAAATGGATTCTCAAAGTGCTCCATAAGTGGTACAGCACCATCTGTACACTTCACCCCTTCCTGGGCCCTTTGATTCCTAAGATGATTTTTCCTGGTTTTGGAATTAATAGCTACCTAAAGGCATCATCTTAAAAAGTATTTGTCCCCAGATAGAGTTACTATGAAGTCATAAATCAGAAGAGCACACAAGGGATGTAGAGTCAATAGACACTCCATAAGGAAGCAAAGCATGAAGAAAGGAAACCAGCCTGTATTGCTAAATTATGCCTTGAAATCAAATCTCAGAAATCAACTCACTAAAATTTTCAGTGGAGGTGCGGCTCAGTAGGATTAACACTAGTAAACAAGAAACTAGGGTTAGGACTAATGACATAAGTATGGATTAAAAATAGCAATTAGGAATAGAAATGCAAAATAAAATTAAAAATTATTAGGAGGAGTAGAAAAAGATAAATACATTGTAAGAGGAACTGTTAGAATCCTTGAAAAAATGAATTTAGTGTAATACAGTCTCATCTTCAGATACATCGTAATTTGAATAGATACAGCAGGAGACAATGCCATAATATAAAATGGCAAGTTATTAAGCCCAAAAGAGAGATGAGCTCAAAAGGTGAGTAAAAATGATTAGGAAGAAAAATCACAAGATCTTGACTAGTCAAGAAGTTGGAAAATAATAAAGAGGAAAAAATCACAGGGAAAATTTAGAAGAAATAATACAGAGAATTAAAATGGGATTAGAGTGGGAAAGATAAGAAAATTCTACCGCCAAAAGTAAAGGGTAGGAGTGCAGGGCAGAGATACAAATGGCATGGTAAGGGAAATGAATGAAGAAGACATGAGCAACATCCCTAGGCTCTCGTCTCTGATAAACATGATATATATAATGCTGAGACTTTCACCCAGGGTGCCAGCTAAGAAGCCTTGAGGGAAGGTTTCTGCATTTTCTGCATAAATTTTGAAGTCACTGTATAAATGAGATGGGCATAAATGAAATTAATATCAATCTGATAATAAAAAAATACAAGGTACTAGGATGTGTAAGAGTTTACACTGAAGCAACAAAAAAAACTAGTAGATGTAAAAAGCTGAAATTATCTTTTTTGTTTTAGAGGTGTAAAACTGGTTTGATTTAATATTTTTTATATTACAGATAGTATAAACTCGATCTGTAAAAACACTCCCAGGCTCTGTGGTGACTAGGATTGTAATTATATTCTGAAAACAAAAAATAAATACAAAGTTGGTAATATATAATGTAATAGACAAGCCTAGCAGAAGCAATTTCTATAATTGCTAACAAACTGAAAAACTCAGTCAAGGAGGGTTATATATTCAATAAAGAAAGCTGAAACTAGCTTTGTGCTCTTACAAGTAATGCTTTTTGAAATTATTTGAGAACAACATTGACACAGCCACAGATTTCTTCCTAAAACAGTCAGGTAGGAAGTATGTATCAGTTTTCTTAACTGGTAAGTGTAGCCCTTTTGTACTAAAGAAAGGTTTGGTTTCATAACAAAGGTGAAAACTGTCTTGGGGAAAAGGGTGACAGAAATCCAGTCCTGAGCAGGTCAAGGGATTGACAGCTGTGCAGAAAAGACTGAGAAGAGAAACTTCACCTGGGTAGAATCGGAACATATGGGTACTATATTAGGGGGAAAATAGCTGTGCAAATAAGTTGATAATTTGCCTTTCTGTTTCATACAAGGATTTTGGAAATTAGATACTAGTGAATGGAACTTCTTCAAACGGCTTTACGTGAACAAGGAGAACTAAGCAGAATTGCCTTCAGTCACTGCTGCTTCATCTAGCAAAAGAAACCCTGGCCCCAGCAAATAAATAAATAAAAAGGAAAAGGATAGCTAAGAGATGAAGCATGGATAGCTCTCTTTATAGCAGCTATTGTGCTGTTCTTGGTAATGGATCTTCTTTTCTTTTTACAGTATTTTATAATTTGTTCAATTTCTGAATATGAAATTATGGTATATCAGAAATATACAATATTCATGTTTCTGAGGAAACAAGAATTAAAAAACAAGCAAGCCCATGGATTCATAACTCCACGAACTACTTACATTTTAACCTTGCAGACAAACACAAAGACCTTTTTGAAACTGGCAATGTGTCAGTCTCATCTGAAAATAATAAGAAATGTTAATTTTTTAAAAATAGGTAAGGATAGAGATTATTTTGATGGGTACAATTGCAAAGTTACTTAAAGCAAACATTCTCATCAAATGTCTTTTTTGTATTTCATTTTTTACCTATGGGTATTTCAGACAGTACTCTAAAGGCTTGGTAAACTGTTGTCAAGATCTTCAGTGCAGAGACCAAGGGTCAGCACATTAAAATTATTTCAGAGAGGTCTCTGAAATTCAGAAGTTCAGACACTTCTAACAGGTCTCTCTTGGCTTATAACCATGCAGTTCAGCTGAAGGATGTTGTAACGTGGTATGTGAGATATTATTTAGAGGTATGGATTGGTACGGAATAGAGATATGTGAGGAACTGAATTTCTCATTTATATATATTGGATGAGAGAAGCGAAACACAATACAATCCACTCCATGAGATCTTCATGTAAAAATTGAAAGTTGCTATCTGATGCCTTGCTTATTAGTTAGGTTTGGAGTTCTTCCCTGTTTGATTACAGCAGGTGTCATTAAATTTAGTCAACTGTTCTGGAGAATCTTGGGGATTAAATGTGTCCCTTTCAATCTACAGATTAAAAAAAATGTAACACATTCTGCCAGGAGACCCGTTCTCTTTTTAGACTACTTGGTCCATTTGAGAAGCTGACCTGTGTGGACAGAAGAAATGGGTAAATGTCAAAAGACCACCAATTTTAATACAGAGCGGGATGCAGAGGAACAGGAAAGCAAATGAAGATATGAGAGACACACCTTGGAAAGAATGTCAGCTGGAGCAAAGTAGCAAGGTGTAAGAAATTCTAATTTTATATTTGCTTTGCATCATTTTGAGGCAAGGGGAGGAAAAAAGAAAGATGTGAATTACATGGTGAATCAAAAGGTGACTAAACTACTAGTATTCATTCATACAGCTATGAAAAAGATGACTACTGTTCTAGGGAGCATTAGAAAAGATATTTTTAGTAGGGAGGGGAAAATGTTTGTATTATTTTATAAAATGCTGCTAAATCTTCATTTGGAATACTGTGTACAGTTCTGGTCATCTGTGCTCAAGAAAGATAAACTTAATTTGGAACAGATGCAGTTCTCAGAAAGGCTCCTGGGGCGAAATGAGAGAATGGAGTATCTGTCTTTAGGTGGAGAGAACAAAGGAGTTTGATTTAGTCTAGGCAAATAAAGGCTGAGAGGAGATATGATTCCTCTTTATAAATAAATTCAGGGGTAAATATCAAAGAGGGATAGAAGCTGTTAAAGATAAAGGATACATATCACTTAAATTTGGAATGGAAAGTAAATTTTCCTAACCATTCAAGGAGTAAGGTTCTGAAATGGTCTTCCAGATAGGATAGTGTGAGCCGGGAACCTGAACTATTTAAAAATGGAACTTCAAAAATTGCATAATTAAAATGGATTTCCTGGAGGCAATAAATTATGTCTGTGGTACAAGGCTTTGGGTGTCTATATATTGGCATATTCAAGGGATTTTGAAAGGGGGGACAGTAGATTATGCCATATTGCTGTTGCATGAATCTCATACTTCAGGGCTTTTGCTAGTCACCTATGGCACCCAGAAAAATAATTCTTCTCCTTGGTATGTCATTCTTAGAACCCCTACGTACTGAACAATAACAGATGCTGAGGCAAAATGSAGGCAGTGTGTGTTCACCTTCCTAGAGATATTAAATTCCCCTGTTTAAATGCTCAGGCTTGAACTGATCAAACTTACTTTGGGATCATGAAAGAATTTTCAACCACATAGAGAGGAAATTTTAGGATCTTCTGTGGGTATCATCTATGATTTTTCATGTTCTGCCAATTCAAATATTTACTTGCTGCTCTTAGTTTCTGATTCTGTAGCACAGTATTGGTTTGGATCTCTTGATTCATGTGTGAAATATA
The DNA here is from genome assembly GCA_030449065.1 of Oceanodroma leucorhoa. Taxonomy (NCBI): domain Eukaryota; kingdom Metazoa; phylum Chordata; class Aves; order Procellariiformes; genus Oceanodroma; species Oceanodroma leucorhoa. The sequence goes on along the minus strand of JASVER010000134.1, from coordinate 2,227,017 downwards.
CAAGAAAGTGCTGGAAAGTGTTTTGGGGAATGTGAAGCAGATGTTCTGTGGTCCCTTCTAAACTGGACACAAATGTTGCTTATCATCAGCAAGGGACTGGCTTTGAAGATCCAACCCTGATTCCATCCAATCCTAGATCCAATCCTAGATTCCACACCAATGAAGTGCCTGAGCACGAAGAGCAGAAGGGCTCTGGTGATTGTAATAAGATCAGCCCACAGGCTACTTGTTGCCAGACAAGTCCATAGTGGTGAGGTAAATACGATGTCAAACCAGGAATTCAAATCAGTGCGTGAGGATCAGCGGGGTATATAACCAGGCACAGATATATCTATGAAGTAGCTCAGGAAGCAGCAAGGCCTGAGCTTAAATGCAGCTCCTGTGGGAAGGGGGGAGGTCCCCAACAAGGCTTCTCACAGCTCTTCTCACAGAAGATCCAAGGCCACAGTTGTGCCACATCAGAGCTGGCCTCCATCACAGGCAGTCAAACCGCTGGGAGGGGAGGAAGAGGTTTCAGAGTCTGTTGGTGCATTGGGGTCCTGAGAGTATAGTCAGAACAACAGGTTTATTGTGCTGGTCCAGGTTCTATTGATTAGGCAGAAACCTGTAAAGCAGGTACCTCTTTTTCTCCCTCTCAGATAAACAGCTTGTCCCCGTTTTACACTTTTACCATTGTTCTCAGTTTTATTAGGGTTTGGGTTTTGGTTTTGTTTTTTTGTTTGGGGAGTGGGGGAGTGCATCCTTACTTGGTAGTTTCAGCCTTTGTCAGTGACCCCAGTAAGTCAACACATGCCTTTTCACTATCTTTTCAGTCTTCACCCAAAGGGAGTTCCGGATACTCCCTTTTCAGTATTTTATAGCTAGAAATTTCTCCTGTTACTGTCCTATTAATTTAGTCCTAGGTTATTTTCCCCCTTCCATTGTATGCAGTATCTGGCAATTTCTCTCACCCTCTTGGGTTAACCTTGGCCAGGTCTGGCCTTCTGTATGCATACCTTAATAATTAGTGAGTATTACTGAAAGTGATGAACTTTGTACTGATATAAAATCATTATATTAATTGCATTCTATTTACTGCACTGATAGTGATAGCAGTCATTTCTTATTGGATGATAAAACTCTAGTGGTATTTAATCCCTGTGTTCAGGTGATTTTGGTTTACATTTTTCAGTTCCAGGAATAAAAAAAAAGAGAAAAAAAGAATGACTACACCTGTTGTAGTGACAGTTCTATGTATGTTTGGTACTTTGGGCATGTCTGTATTTCTGCTTCTGGGGTAAAGCAATGGTAAGTCAGCTCATTCTGTAGAGCTACTTGTAATCAACTAATAGAGTGCATGGGCAACTGTACACAAATGGTCTTTATTCCAACTGTTGCAGTGTGGCAACCTGCTGTGGCATACTTCATGTTGCTTATTCATTGTAGTTCTTTTTTACAATCATAGTAAATAACTAAGCAAGCTATGTAAGACAGGCCTTTTGAGAGGTGCTAATAGTTAACAAATTTGCTAATTAATTGAACAACACAGAGCTCTGTTTACAGAAATGACGTGATTTGTGGCTAAGATGCTAAAGAGGGGCTTTGGAGACCTGAGTTCACTTCTTAGCTCTGCTACATGCTTCCTGGCTGGTCTTGAGAGATTCACTGAATTTCCATGGCCTTGATTCAGGAAAATGTTTGAGTGAATACTGAATAATAAAGTCAAGCACGCTGTCAAAGACCGTCTTGAATTAGGACTCTTGGAAGCGGCATGACAGGCCCCTCCCTCCCCCTTGTTTTCCTTTAGTCTGCCAGTTATTTAGGGCTCAGTCTATAACTGATCCAAAGTCCCTCTATTTACTTCAGCAAGCTCTGAGACAGGCCTTTAGAAAGAATATGGAATATCACACCCTGAGCAGGTACCTAACAGAACAGGGCCCTGATCCCAGCTGGGGCCTCTACTATAACATAAACTTCAGAAGTACTGCTAATACCTTTGGGAGAAGAAGAGGTGTATAGTGAATTTGCAAAAACCAGTAGCTATCGTATAAGCATACCCCAAAATAATGCTTTCATAAATCTTCATTATAGTGTGGATATTTGCCATTCAGTATTACCCACTTCAGAGACCAAATGTGACTCATTATTAAATTACTTCAATCTGTRCTGATGTAGAAGCACGCCTGACACATCTCTTTGTGAGCCATTTCTTCAGAGTAATTGCATTAGTAATAGCCGATTACACAGCAATCTTATGTTCCTACAAAATTAAGGTAATTACTGTAGCTAGAAACACATCCCCCTCTGTATTCTGGCCTAGCAAGGAAGCTGGTAAAAGGCAATGTAATGCTTCAATTCTTTGTAACAAGAGAAACATTAAGATATAATTATATTATTGATGTGGCGTAGGAGAAGTTTTCATATCTGAAAGGAGCATGGAAACAAAACCATGGTTTGAAGCTACAAATTCCTAGTCCATAAAGGGGAAAAAAAGATCTTTTGCATTTAGGCTCCTTAACAAGTATGGAGGAAATGTATTTGAAATACATGAATGAGTTTGTGTTCTGTACTTTGAAAGTAATAGATATCTGTCTCTGAAGTAGATTTATTATGCAAAAGGTGCCTTTTTCTTTGAACTGGATTGTCCAGAGAAGCTGGTATGGATTTATTTTTATACTGAAGTAAATAGGTATTCATTTGTTCATATGGCAAACCTCCTGAATACTAGGGTCAGCTTCTAATTAGTCTGCATGCTACAGAATTTAATTTGTGTTTTAATTTTCAGCTTTCTTTGTGTCTTTGAGGGAAACCTGACATTTCACATTTTCTTTAATACAATATTAGATGCTTAATATAACAGCTGAGGAAGAACAGGCAGGCCATTCCCTGTAAACTTAGCCAAGTAATTCAATCCTGAATAGTCTAGAAGGGATACAGAAAAGCCGATCTCTGCACAGGTATTATGCAGTGTCAAAATTCACAGACAGAGGGTGCCACTAGGTCATTTGAGAGTGGCAGTTTGTGTTTGGGTGTGGGCTGATGAAAGCGTGTTGCGTGATGCAAGTACTCCTTGCAGGTTTTACTTTCTGTTGCATTAATGTGCCATGTTTGAATTGCTGAGTGCAAGCTGATGGCCCTGGAGTAGAAAAGAAATGTTCAATTGTGGAATATTTCTTGCAATATATGAGATACAAAACTGATAAGAACAACATGGTGCCCCAAATTGCTTTGATTACAAAGGTAAAGCCCAGCAACTGAGTATGGATTGTTCAATTAACGTAGCAAAATATGAGAAAGTTGTCAGGTTAAGCTAAATTCCTTTGGTGCAAGGATCTTAGCAAATGTTGTGTATAGTTGCCATTTATTAATAATATTTATGGTGAATGAGCTGGGTCCTTTAAAATGTCTAGAAATGTCTAGAAATGAGAAATCTTGTGGGATCAGAGTAACAACTTTAAAAATATCTTTTTTGCAAGAAGAGAAATTATGGAAGAAAATATTGTATTTTTCTGTTACATATCAACAGGACTGGGGACAATCAAAAGCAACTTCAGTAGGAAGCTGTCCAAATTTACATTTTTTTCACATTTTCTTATAATTACTCCAGCCTCATTTTGTTGCATATCTTTTCTCTTGTGTCTTGCTGAGAAGCCTATTAAGATGTACATACTGTCAAAAGCAGTAACAGGCAGTCCTCAAGAGACATTCTGACTGCAGTGAGTATAATAACAATAATAATAATTGTCAGAGATTGCTGCAGGTCTGCCATGATTTGGAAACTGTCAATGCCAGTGCAGATATAATTATGGAAAATGTATAAGTGATACATTGTCAGAGTCTAGTAATCATATCTGAATTGTTAATAGAGCTTGGTTGGGCGCTACTATTTGAAAAATTAGAAGAGTAGCAAGAAAAACATTAGTATTTAAGTTTGTCTGTTTTGTTGTTTGTTTGTTTGTTTGTTTGTTTTTAATCACGTGGAATGCAGTGCTGCTCCTCTGTCTCTGGGAGTAAGTTTGTGTTTTTGATAATTTCTATTGTTCGTTCCAGTCACAGTAATGTTTAAGTAATAGCGCACATCAAAATTGGGACCATTGTACTAGTGCAGCAAGACAAAATCTCCCTGTAAAGAGCATGATCTAGCTCACTGGTGTAAATGGGAAGTATATGGGAAGTAAGTAAAAACAAATGTTATGAGATCTATTTTTTCAGACTGGGAAGTTTTGAAGTTTCAAGCAACTTTTCAGTTTAGAGCTGCGAGTATCAGACTGTGTGTTGCTTCACAGAGTGACCGTGAGAAACCCAGTTTTGCAGTTTTCTGACTATGCACTTCCTAAGTACTGAGAAAATTTGAGATAGACAGGTGAATACAGAATAGACTTCTTCACTGGAAGTGAATATGTGTGTATACACAAGTCACTTCTTTTTTTKCTTCAGTAGAAATGAGTAGGCGTGGATCTTTTTTATGTCACTTCTATGTTTTAACATTTTTGCTTCATTTAAGAAATTATTTTTTTGGAGGTCCACACTGTTTTCCTCAGAATCTGTCTTGTAGAATCGCTTTCTTTGGTTTTACAACACACAAATCCCTTTTCTTTGCTCCAAGTGGATATGAGCACATGTAACAGCTGTGTTCTTTATTGGAACAAGAGATATGGAGCGTTGAAAACGTTTCTTCCTTGGGAGGTGTCCTTGCAATTGGATCTGCTAGTGGGATTTTCATAGCCAAATGGGCCATCTTGAATATGTTCTTTTCTGCAGTATAGTACTGGGACGGGCAACAAGGACAGATTTTCCTTTCTGATGCAGGGACAGGATTGACTAGTCAGTGAAATCAGTAGAAGTCTTTCCCTTGACTTCAGTCAGTTATGAAAGGCCTTATACATGGACTTGCCTATACATCTCACCCACACATAGCTCTGTGTCTTTTGGAGATAAAATCTGGTATTTGTGCAGTGACATTTAAAAAGCAAGTCCAGTAATTTTTTTCTGCTTTGCTAGAGCACAGGAGATAGAACAGGTGTGTGGTAAAAGTGGCAACAAACTTCACTGAATGCAGAACTGAGAGCCAAGGCGCTATTCAGTATTTATTAGGAAGCAGCAGCAGGCTATGCGATCCTAGATGATTCTTTCAACTATAAGCTATGAAGATATGGTGAAAATTATCACAATTTATTACAATTATAATATATTAAACTTAGACTAGGGCACCTGGTTTTCACTTTTATTTATGTACGTTACCATTGTGCCTAGGACCCTTGTAATGGAGTAGGTCTGGGACCCTCTTCAGTGGCAGAAATTCCATCAAAATCCCATCAGGATAAATTAAAAACTAAACCAAACAGAGATGATTAAAGAACATTGTAAACTAGTGTCAGCACTGCAGTAGAGAAATAGTAAGATGTCAGGGAGAGAGCAGAGCTCAGGTCAGTGTTTGAAACTTACGTCATCTTCATACCCAAACACAGAGCACGACTGTTTGCCAGATCATAGCAATATAAATAATTTGATCTGTTTTATGGAAGTGAATGTAGCAGCTGTCCTGTGTCAGCATGATGGGTGAGCAGCTGAGGCAGCTTCTCGGTGCGTAATTAACAAAATTTAACATTTGCACAGGAAAGATCAGAAGCAGCTTGTTTGTGAGATGCTGTTATTTTTTCTAGATCTTATGCAAGAATACAGCACATTTTTTAGGAAGATTCATGAAATTGGCAGCGACAACATCCATTAAATATCTGTTCAGATTTCTGAGCTCTGTTGTAGTGAAGTTGGAGAAGAAAGCAAACACTGTAAGTTTAATTGAATTAAAATATATGAAATAGTAACAGATGAGACATGTATCTGCTTATTAATGTTTCTGGCAAATACCTGAATGAGGGATAGACACACTATATTATTTAACTTCTTTTTAAAGATAATGTGATCACTTGCACGTGTTGTGTTGTAAAAGATATTTGGCATCTTCTGTGTGGTGAGAATCACAAAGACTGTGTCTACATGGAGACACCTCATTCTCTTTAGCAATCTAGCATTTGAGAGTGATAGGCCCAGGCATGGAGAGAAGCTGAATATAATTTGCGGAGTTGAATGAATATTGTAGCATCACATATGACAGGTTTTGGAAAGAAGCTCTTTGAGGACAGCAAAGAAATGTTTATCTGATGTTTTGAATACCACTGCTTCCCACAGACAATTATGAAAATTATAGGGGTAACTATAAGCTTTTCATTTACTTACATTGTATGTTGTGCCTAATGTAAGGAAAAAAAGAAGATGAGGCATATTAGTAAGCCTTTAGCTTTCATAACTTTCAGATGTAAATTTAGTGAGATAAAATGAAGACTCGTCTTGAAACAAGCTGATTTAACACTTTCTGGTCTTTAAAGAGACTTACACTGTGACATTTACAGTACTAACATTGAGTTAACATTTTTTTTATTATTGTTTTTCAGCACGAGGAGATGTTTGCAGCAAACAGCAGGAATTTTTTAGTTTAAAGCAGCTGATTTCTGTATTTTGGGCTGTAAATCTTTTGATGTTCAGAATTCAGCCTAAAGTTAAAGAAAAAAAACAAAAATGTATGTATTCTCTGGACATTCTGCAGAAAGCAGTGCTTGGTATCTATGATTGGTTTTCATAACCTATTCTAGCTGCACTGAGGACAAGATATTTTCTCTGACATAAGCAGATGTTGTTTGGATCTTACATCTGTACAGCAGCTCCTGCAGATATGTATCTGTCTATCTTACAAGCCTGGAATATTGTTCTCACTGATCCAGCCTTGAAAGCATGTACTTAGCTAGTCCCATACTATGAATTGAAAGCTTAACCTTGAATGTTCTGCGCAGGCCCAACTGAACTGTGGCACTTTCTTTCCACAACGGCAGCCCAAGTGTAAGGGAGAGGTTGCCCATGCAAGAGAATTGCTTTTCCATTCCTTCGGTCGATTTTCTTTTAACCTTCCAACAGCATCCCTATGGGCTGAGTCAATGAAACCAAAACTAAGTGTTCATTTTCTAGGGCTGGCTGCACTGGCGTTGCAAACATCCTTTATTTTCCCATTTAAAGCTTAGTTTCTGCCATTAATCTTCTGCTAATGATTAGTTCTACAGGGACTATTCTAGGAAGATTCTGGAGCATATATTTAAAGTCCATCTCTACTACGTATGTGCTTAATCACTTTTCTTGTACAAGAATGTTTTCCCTAAACTGTTGACCCAGTCTGCAAACTGATCTCGTAATGCTACTAATTTCTGATGTTTCTCAGAAGCAACTGAAAAACTAGGGATTATGCTGAAGACTCCCAGGTCTCTTAGGACTACTCCAAATTCATTTCTGCCTCCATTAAAATAGTGGGAATGTAATCTGTGTGGCCTCACTCCAGACAAAGTGGAATCTTCAGATTGTGCTGTTGCATTGTGAGACAGTGGCGTTGTATCTCCAAACAGCCACTTCCCAACAGTGTAATTCTGCTTTGTACTCACAGAGAGGGATTGTAGTGTCATAAGCACAGAAGAAATTCTACTTGCCATAACACTGAAGTTCCTCTTTCTTTCGGCCACCTGGCATCATCTCATGCTGTCTGTATGTGGTACTTGCACTACTTCACTGCACGCTTCTCTTGTCAGGGCTGCTCCTGTTCCCTGCTGTGATCCTGTTGCAGTCACAGTTTTTTGTGGTGTGGGAAATGCATTAAACTGCTGCTGGCCTTTTCTCAACTCCAGATATACAGAAAGATCACTAAACTTCTGAAGTGGTTTTTTTTCCAAGAAATAATTGAATTCTTAGAATACCACTGATTTTGGAGGGAGGGCAGTGCTGTGTGCTTGGTTAATTCTGCTCTTAGAGAATTCAAATTGTCACAGGCAGCAGAGGCAGAATAATTTTGACCACTTTGAAAAATCCTGGCCTCTATCTGTTTTCCCTTAGAATTCAGTTGGTGTACCAAACCAGGGAATGGATCCTTTGCAGTGTAAATAATCCCATGGAGTTAGAACTACTTACACCAGCAAAAAAGGATTTTGCTTTTAATATGATAAAAAGCAACAGATACTTATCTGTAGCTAGTATACTGACAAATTATGTGTATTTTTTCTTTAAAAATTACTTTTTAAAAATGCACTGAAGTCATCCAGATTAAGCTTGTAATACAGTCCATCATTGTCAGAGGCATATCTCCTGCCATCTAGTTAAAATGAGAGAGAAACACAAACAATTCAGGAAAACAATTCCATCAACACAGCATCCAGTTCAAGGCAACAGGTGTTAGTGCACTGTGTGTATAAGAGGGAGACTGGATCTGGGCAGAGGAACGATTGTGCAGCTGCTTGCTACAGAATGTCAGTGCTGACTTTAAAAGGCAAGGCTCTGGCCCTGGCTCAGCTAACCTGAAAGTCATTGCAGTAACCCTGAGTTGAGATTGGCATTGCCCAGGCAATTAGTTAGATTAAATACTTCAGATTCCTCAGGTAATGTTTTCAACAAAGAAATAACATGGCCCCTGGGTTTTGCTTATCACTATGGGACAAAAGATACTGTAGTCCTGTACAGCTTTTTGTGCTYGTAGATGGAGATTCAGCCTGCCTGCCTTTAGACATGTCTACAGTCAGACATTTGCATTAAGCTAGTTGCACAGGCTCTTTCCACCATCAGTGAAGAAGGAGAGCAAGAGCAAGAGAGAGAGGCCTAAAAACAATTAACTGTTTTCTGGACATATTTCTCTCTCTCCCTCTCTCTTCACTGATGGTTTGTTCTCATCTTAGGATGGGATACAGCATCCCTTGGAGGTGCTTCTTTTCCTCTGCCTGGAGAGGAAAATTGGACAAGTGACTTAGACTAGATAACTGACTTCTATTTAGCTAAACTTAGGCAAGATGAATTCCAGTCCTGCCTCAACCCTGCCATATCAGAAATACAGCTAAATAACACCCTTATTAGGCTTTGTGATGGAATTACTTAAGCCATGTATGTGGACCTTTTGGAGGCTGAAAAGTGCATAGCACAGGTCAAAGGAGGATATTTCATATAAAACCTCACACATTTCAGTTTATCTGTATAATATACTCAGCCAAGTCATGATATCCTGTACTTTTCAAACATCTTCACGTTCTGTACAGTGGCTATAAGAGTATAGCTACAGATGGGGAAGAACATGAGAACTCTGAAAAATCAGTGCTGGGAGCTTGAAGTCAGCTCCATGGTTTGGTGTGATTAGAACTAGATGTCTGTCTTACGTTTGGAGTTTCTTGCCCTTGAGGTGCCACCCTCAGGTTGTGTATGTACAGTAGAGGTACATTGAATAACTCAGAATATATCTCCCAAAATCATAAAATGAGCAACAATTACAACATCCACCACAATTATTGCCAGGTCCTTTTCATCTTCAGTGTATGATAGTTCACATCACTTCTTTGTCTGGTGTGTTTTGGAGAAGAGTCTTGGTTTGCAGACAGTATTTAGAATGGAGATGAAGTCAAGGTAACTATTTGTATGAGGTTATCTTATTACTAATGTAGGTTGGGAAAAGGATCACATGATTATGGTACCTAGCTATGAGTGGTCAGATGCTTTAGCTGTGATTTTATTCCTCTGAGTTGGTTTAATTTTGTGAATATGTGATGTAGTTCCATATAGGAGAGTAGGAGGCACCATGAGCTGTTTACACCCAGATGTGTGAAAACATGATTCTTTGGCTAGAAAGCTTATATGAGAGGAAAGTCTGCAGTTTATATAATTCATGCAAGGTAAAAAGCTTATATAAATCTTAAGCTGCAGGTTCTTTGGAGGAAGGTAGTGAGCATATGATTTCTTTTGTCATATGGCTATTTTATAACAATAGAGAAGTAATTCTTCATCATCAGGCTTGTAAAGAGAAGCAAAACTTGTGGCCGAATGGGTTCTCTTGTATAATCAATGTTTGTACATTAATATGTAAATATAGCCTATTTACTGGTGCTATTTGATTGTAGAAAAAAGGTATGGTTCTTCAGAAATATCCCTTGATCTTAGATGGCAGGAAAAGATGCAGGTAAGATTGTTGGCTTCCATCTGAAATCTTTAATTCTTTTCCATTTTTGAAGCACTAACACACATTTAGCTTACAGAATCTTTTGTTTGTTTGTTTTTTAATATCGCAACAACATTATCCTTGCTTTTTCTGTTTTTTTTTAACAACTGATCCCTATTTACAAACTTCAAGTCTATATGGAAACTTTTCAGAGGAACATGAAGAAGAGTTACTGAAGTAATAGCAAACTCTAAAAGAATATCACTGTGGTGTGCTTGGTAAATTTAGAACCCCAACAGAAATATGTTTTGTAGTAGTGCTGATGCTGCTGGAGAAGCCCATATGGTTGTGCTTCTTCAAGCATGGTCCTTCTAGTCCAAGATGTCAGTGTGACAAGGTTTTACATTAGGGCCTTCACTGTTTTGTTTCAGTGGGCCCAATGCTGGGGTTCAGCTGCAAATTTAATGCAAACTAGATGGACTAGGAAAGCAAAAGTAGTTTTAAATCCTTCTCCTTATTCCTTTGATTATGGACTACCTGCTGTTGGCCTGCACTAGTTTTCTGCCAGCACAGATTCAAAAGCATGGAGAAGATATAATTTGCTGCAATTCCATAAAGCTATTCTGATACCTGGCATAACTGTGGAAGAATCATTTGCTACGCTGTTCCAATGAGAGAGAGGCAACTGGAATATGGCATTAATGACATCTCAATGCTAGTCAAAGATTATCCTACTTTGAAGAATAATCCTGTGATTGGTTGAACTGAGCTCGGGCCTATTGTGTATACGCCTCCAAAATATTTTGATTTCAAGTTGAACCCCTCCAAGATCATTCTGGTAATGTCTCAACCTAGAATAAAACTTCTTAGGCAAGGCTGACTTCAGAAATTAGATACCACAGGGCATATAGTATTATAGCAATGACTCCTGGATCATCAATCACTCTTTTAAATTGTTCCTGAGATATTGTATATAAATCCTTAAAGTCAATAGTAGGTCAGATGTAGTCCACAATCTCTAGAGCAAATGCCACCTGAATAATGTCTGAAGATACTGAGTAGGTGTACTATTCTCTGTTAAGTACCTTATTAACTCAAATGTCTTGTTTTCAAACATATTTGTAGAGGGGCTGCCTACTCAGTGACATTCTGTTGTCAAACAGAAGCAAACTTCACATTCCACTGAATCATTACTCACAAGTGCTTGTCTTCAGTTATTTAATATAAGATGATTGCATACCATGTAGATTCCTCTAAGTATCAGCAAAAAGTAAACCACCTATTTACTAGCTAGCCTTAAAAATCATCAGAAGTGGAGTTTAAAACCCTGCAGTAAAATGCATATTTCAGTGTGCAGGTAGAAGGACAGGTCATTATGTTTGTTTATTTTTGAAAGCTTGAATACAAACAGAAATATAAGATAAAAGATATATTTTAGCCATGTGCCATCAAACTACCACATGAATTAAGAATCTTGTAATTCTGCAAATACTACCGGACAGTTTCTCCATGAGAGGCACATATAAAATAAGTATGTATCTGAATAAATTATTATGGCATAAACTTAAAAAAAATTTATGGCATAAACATAAAAAAAAAGTCATCTTGCACACTATCCTGTGTTTTACAATGGCTAGTTGCAAATATTTATGGAATATTGTGCAAGGAAAAAAAAAAATTGTGGAATGAGACTTCCCTCTATCCTCTAAGCCTCAGGAGATCACCAGAGTTAAAGAATGCATCTAGATAAGCACATTTACTAATCCCTGATGGAGTCTGTCTGATTACATTTTAATCTGCTTATACATTTGTTGCAGTCTCTTGTGGTAATGAGTTCTGTGATGTGTTGTGTGATAATTTTTTTTCCATTAGCTTGATTCTAACTTGCCATTCCTGACTTGCATTATGAGAAATGTGTGTTATTTCCTATTCAACTTTTCTGTCCCCATTTGTGATTTCGTATACCTATGCCAAATTCTAATAATCTATCTTTCTTCTAAACAGAAGACGTATATTCCATTTCATTTCTCCTTCTAAAGGAATCTATTCCATACTTGACCTTCTCAGTACCTGTTCTACCTCCACCGTTTCCTTTGTTAGATGAGGTGACCAGACTTGCATAGTGTTAAGCAGTGAGAAGCTCATCAGAGATGACCACAATGCCACAAAGATATTTTTTTTGTCTCCTCCCCCTCCATTCTTTTCCAAATAATGATTCCCAAAGGTGTTAAGAATAAAACAGCTTAAATTTGCATATTAATATGTTCTTAGAGCATCAATTGCCAGGGAAAGGCAAAACCTACGTTTCAAGGAACACTGTTGATTTGAGTAGGTAAATACAGATTAAAGGATCTTGGTTTCAGAGGAGAAATGCTCATCAAGTTGAGAAATTCACTCCTCAGGGCTTCACAAACTTCTTTTTGAAAGTTAAGTCTATTGGTGGATGTTGGTTATGTGTATATTAGCAAAGCTAGGGATTCTCTCAGCTTTTAAAAAAGCAGACAATGGAATTCTTTCATTTTGCATTATTTTCAGCTTTCAGACAGAGAAAAGTATTGAAATCTGGAGATCATCACTGCAGAAAATGGGAGGTCTGACTTTTCACATTTAACAGCCTTTGTTTTGTCCACAGCTTATAACTAGAAATAAGTAAGCCCTTTGAAAATCAAGATTTTTTTTTCATCAGCCAATCTGCTCAAGCTGTGAGATCACTTCTGTTCCTTGTCTGGACTATGTGCATTAGCTATGTTTTCTTCAGTTATAACAGGCTTTGAGAGGCACTCCTGTTAATGATTTGTCTGTCTCACTCCATTGATTTATGTGACATATGTTGTAAGACAAAAAAAACATACYGTGGTTTAAATGTCCGTTAGTTCTTTGCACAAATTTGTATTGTTCACTGAGGATAAGATCATGCACATTATGTTTAATGTTTTATTCAAATGATTACCCTTTGTTTGAAGGGGAGAAGTTAAAAGTTTCATTTTAGGGCACAGCTGAGATAACTCATTGCAAGAGATGTGGGGTCCCACATGTAAGCATGCTGCTCATAGACTACTAAATATTGCTCTTGTTATGGAGATTAGAGGGGTACCTCTCCCTGAAGCAGTTAGCTTAAGCTATACATTTGCTTTATTTACAGAAATCTGTGCTGCACTAATGTGACTCATATTGGCAATGCAGTGTAATTACCTGTTCTCCCATGCGTTTCAGGGATGATGTACTCTGATGTACAAAGTGTCACTGTGTGCAGTGATACAAAACTTGTAAAGAGTGAAAACTGGATCGCTTTCTGTGTCTCAGCTGCTGCTTGGGAAATTCAGTGTAGCTTATGTTTTTATTTCTCTGCTAGCAGACCTGCTAACAGAGAAAAGGTAACAAAGATAAGGTGAGGAATACCTTCCTCCCAAAAATGCCACAAAAGTGTTGTCTAGCTGATGTTTGTAAAATGAAGAACTTACTTTTTTCCAAAGCTTGTCTGCCCATGCTTAGTGGCAATATGAATTCAGAAGATTTGTAAGAGAAAAATCATATCCCTGAGGGAAACTTTGGTTCATTTTAACTAACTAGAATGATTTACAGAGTTCCAGGAGTTGGGGTATAGACAATAAACATAAACAGACTGCCCCAGATCTATTGTGTAGAGATAATTGTGGCTAATGAGCAGTTCTTTCTTTATTGAACAAACCTGGGATGACATTTCATGTACCAGTCCTTGAAGAGATGAAGTCTGGCCTCTGACAAGTCTTTCCGGTATTATGGGTGATAAAATGAAGATTTGCAGGTGGCTTGTCAAGCACTCAGCTGTTTCTTAAGAGATAAATAATGTCAGTTTAGAAGCAGCTGTTACTTGTGTTATAAGGTGATGTGATAGCCAGAAACACAGGAAGGTATTTTGCATAAATCTACTGTGAGTTGGATCATTAAAACTACAGTCAATTTACAGCTACGGAGATTTTTAACTCTCTATTAACTCAAGTAGCTTTCTCAAATCAATGAAATACTTCAACTGTCCATGTTATGCTTTGTTCTGCTTTGCTAAAAGTTGAACCAATGCTAGGCAAAAGATTTGCTCTTCATCCTGTCCACACTCAAACCGCACTGAATTCAATAAGTTTTTCGCTGGCCTCCATTTTGATTTGATCTGCGAATGGTATTAGTTTTGCCAGCTTTCATAATTTCCCTTGAAGTCCTGTCTACTGGAGGGATCTGATCAGGGAAAATGTTTTGATATATATTTTTAAAGTAAGCTTTTAACTTTCATGGTTGTGGAGAAGATGATAAAAAATGTAGCTCAGTGTGTTGTCTCAACAATAACTTTTGATTAGGATTGGCAATAAGTGTTTTTTTTTTTTTTTTTTATTTCTAGGCTGCCAGATCCTGGAAGGTAGGATAGCCCATGGTTCACTCTGCATTAGCTGTCTCTTCTTTTCCATTTAGCCATGAAAAATGGCTTTTCCAAAGCCATTTTCCAAAAACCATACTTTTCTTTGTCCTTCTCTGTAAACACAGTACCTTCTGGTTTTGGCTCTTGTGGTTTTTGCTAGTTGTGAACTCTTTTTCACTGCAGCTGCTGTAATAATTATCTGTACATGCTGGTGTTATTTATCTGTACTTCACTTCAATTACATGGCCTTTTTCTCGCTTTGTGACCAATTCTTTTTAAAATTTTGGCACTTAAGGAACTACTGAAGTAGCAAGAATGGTCTTTTGCTGTACGAATAACTTTCCCTTGTCTTGGGCTAATTTGCCCTTGAGTATTTAATGCAGTGTCTATTACTGCTTGCTTGCTACTTTACGCCCTTTTTCCCTTAGATAATATTCGCAAGTAACTACACTTGCCAGATCCCAGGGATTGCTGAAGTCCGGTACCATTATTCTGCTTGGTCTTTGGCTTCCTTTCATTAGAAGAAAGAACTCTCTGATTGTTTTTACCCTTATTACATTCTAACACTTCCTCTCCAGCTGTACAAATCTAAACCGTCTGCTCCCCAAATAATTTTTCCCCCGTTTGAAATTAAAGATGTCCTCAGTGCACTCTAGCTGTTTGATGGATTGTCATGCTGTTTTCCCATGTATGGATGGGTAAAAGCCTCACTGCTATAGTGTTCAATTATTTAAATGCTTCAGTGTGTGTGTTGGGTTTCCATGGCAAGTTTTTTGGGGGCAGGGGTGGGCTGCAGAGGTGGCTTCTGTAAGAAGACACCAGAAGGTACCCCCATGTCAGACAGCCAGTTCCAGCCGACTCCAAGACAGACCCGCCGCTGGCCAAAGCTGAGCCAATCAGCGACATTGGTAGCACTTCTAGAGTCATAGAATCATAGAATATCTTGAGTTGGAAGGGACCCATAATCACTGAGTCCAACTCCCTGCTCCTCACAGCACTACCTAAACCTAAATCATATGACTAAGAGCGTTGTCCAGGTGCTCCTTGAACTCTGACAGGCTTGGTGCCCTGACCACTTCCCTGGGAAGCCTCTTCCAGTGACCGACCACCCTCTCAGTGAAGAACCTTTTCCTAATGTCCAATCTGAGCTTCCCGTGATGCAGTTTCATTCCATTTCCTTGTGTCCTATTGCTGGTCACCAGAGAGAGGAGACCAGCACCTCCCCCTCCGCTGCCCCTCTCAGGGAAGGTGCAGACGGCGATGAGGTCCCCCCTCAGCCTTCTCTTCTCTAAACTGAACAAACCGAGTGACCTCAGCTGCTCCTCATAAGTCTTGCCCTCAAGACCTTTCACCATCTTGTTCGCCCTCCTCTGGACACACTCTAATAGTTTGATGTTCTTCTTCTATTGAGGCGCCCAAAACTGCACACAGTACTCAAGGTGGGGCTGCACCAGTGCAGTGTAGAGTGGGAGCCGGTCACGTCCCTCGACCAGCTCGCTACACTGTGCTGGATGCACCCCAGGACACGGCTGGCCCTTTTGGCTGCCAGGGCACACTGCTGACTCGTATTCAACTTGCCATTGACCCAAACCCCCAGATCTCTTTCTGTGGGGCTGCTCTCCAGCCTCTCATCCTCCAGTTTGTACATATAACCAGGATTACCCCGTCCCAGGTGCAGAATCCAGCACTTGCTCTTGCTAAATTTCATACGGTTGGTGATTGCCCAGCTCTCTAGTCTATCCCAATCTCTCTACCCTTGAGGGAGTCCACAGCTCCTCCTAATTTAGTGTCATCGGCAAACTTACTTAATGTACTGTGATAATGCTGCACAACAGCAGCTGGGAGAGAAGAGTAAGAAAATGTGAGAGAAACAACCCTGCAGACACCAAAGTCAGTGGAGAAGGAGAAGGAGGAGGTGCTCCAGGTACTGGAGCAGAGATTCCCCTGCAGCCCCTGGTGAAGACTGTGGTGATACAGGTTGTCCCCTGCAGCCTATGGAGGTCCATGGTGGAGCGAATCCACCTTGCAGCCCATGGAGGACTCAATGCCAGAGCACTGAGCATTGATTTCCCTAAGTCGAGTCTGTTTTGCCTGTGATGGTAATCGGTAAGTGATGTCCCTGTCCTTATCTCAACCCACAAGCTTTTCGTCCTGTTTTTCTGCCCCTGTCCTATAAGAAGGGGGAAGGATAGAGCAGCTTGGTGGGCACTGGGCAGCCAGCCAAGGTCACCCCACCACAGTGTGGGACTGCAGAACGCCGCTTCTCCCTGAGCAAGAGTTTTTGAATAGGTATCCTATTATATCACTGCTCCTTTTATCTTCCTGTGCATGTGCTAAACAAGTTTTCCACTCACCTCCTTCTGAGTTTCAAGACAGAATAGATACACTGTTGTTACAAACAGTCCAAAAACTCCTCCTTTTTTTCTTTCCCATCTTTTCCTAAGCAAACTGTAGCGATCTGTAACAATTTGCCCAAGCAAGCTCCCAGAATGTCATTTCAGTCATAGCTTTGATCATTTACTAAAAATTTAATCCCATTCACATCCACCCCACACACTAATACTAGCCTAATTGTTAAAGGGAATTGGCAGGATCTTCCCCAGTAGCCACTCATAAATTCTTTTCTGCCTTGTTCAGTTTAGTCTTCTTTTGATACTCTTACTGCTGGATAGAAAGGATTTTCATTATCTTTTCTATCTTTTGATTATCTTTATCTATCTTAACAACAAAGTTACAGAATGATAATTAAATCTTAAGAGAGAAAAATATGATTGAAGAGAAGCAGCATATGTGAGCTCTTTTTAAGGAGAAGAGGGAAAAAAAAGGAAAGCCTTGTGAAAAAGTAGAGTAGCTGCTCTCCTGTTGTATGCTTAAGTGAGAATCTCTTTGTACTAAGACAAAAGGACATTGCTGTGGGGCAAGGTAGTGTGATTTATTTTTTTTTTCCACTGACCTACTACCTTCTGAAGAGATGACAAGCATCAAAATCACATCATTACATAGTCTGTTTCTTCAGGCTGAAGTGAACTCCCACATGAATAGGGAGTGATTTATGAGTTGAGTCCTTATGGCGAAGAGTGCGTGAAGAGCATTCATTAGCCATGAATTAGATAGCTAGAAGATGAGTGAACTATTACTCACATGATTCAATCATCTAATTATCACAGACAATTGATGCAATCATTCTACTTCATTTAGTCAAGTATAAAAGGCCTGATTCTGATACTTTTAGTGGAGGTAATCTCTAATTGTGCAAATAGTGCCTTGACTTTACAGATCAGCGGAAAAAAATAAATCACACTACCTTGCCCCACAGCAATTTCCAAGTCTGGACTCAGAAGTGATGAATGATTCATCTGGTAAAATTTAAATTAATAATTTTCCTTTTGTTTCACACAGAACAGCCTACGTAGAATGCTGTATGCTGTATCTGCCATGGCTAGCAGTGTTTGAGTGGAATGGGCGGAGAATTACAGATACAAATTCTGACATGGTTGCTTCCATTGATCTGAAAGAAATTTTAAATTGCAATTTCAAGTATCAGCTTATAGTCAGTAAAACCTARTAATAAAAGTGTTTCACCACATAATTGCTGAGCTGCGTGATTACAAATGAAGTGTCACTTTGCATGTGTCATAACCTTTGTCCTGCATGAATATAACACACCTCCATCTTCTGGAAATTTTTTTTTTTCTGTGCAGCTTTAACACCAATGTGTTCTGTGGAGTCCACAGACATACACAATGTTTTAGAAACACATTTCTGCTGATTTATCTGAATGGTCAGACAATTTACTTATTCCCCGGACTGATACACTGTCTCCAAACCCAAGTATCCAAATTTATGACTCTTTAAATTAATACATTTGCTTTAAAATAATATACATGTATATTGGAWTTTTTTCTAGTGTTTTTGAGCATGGAAAGTATGCTTTTTTTTTCCTTGTGACCACTAAGATTACACAAGTTTAGCGTTTTGTATTATTAAAGGATGAAATTCTCACATTGTCATATGACTTCAAGACCCAGAACTTTAAACAGCACTCTAGAGACGACAAAACTAATGGTAGCATCCCAAAGATTTGGAAAAACTGGTGTCCTCTCAAGATAGTTACTTGGGAGAAGAGACCACCCCCACCTCGCTACAGCCTCCTTTCAGGTAGCTGTAGAGAGCGATAAGGTCTCCCCTCAGCCTTCTCCAGGCTAAACAACCCCAGCTCCCTCAGCCGCTCCTCATAAGACCTGTTCTCCAGACCCTTCACCAGCCTCATTGTCCTTCTCTGGACACGCTCCAGCACCTCAATGTCCTTCTTGTAGTGAGGGGCCCAAAACTGAACGCAGTATTCGAGGTGCGGCCTCACCAGTGCCGAGTACAGGGGCACGATCACCTCCCTCTGCCTGCTGGCCACACTATCCCTGACACAGGCCAGGATGCCGTTGGCCTTCTTGGCCACCTGGGTACATGCCGGCTCATGTTCAGCCGGCCGTCGACCAGCACCCCCAGGTCCTTTTCCGCCGGGCAGCTTTCCAGCCACCCTTCCCCAAGCCTGTAGCATTGCCTGGGCTTGTTGTGACTTCCTGGGGTTGTTGTGACCGGGAGGGCACATGAAGGAAAACCCACAGGTTGAGATAAAAACAGTTTAATAATGGAAATAAAACAAAGTAGAACACTGATAATAACAATGATAACAACAACAATAACAGAATATACAAAACAGGTGATGCACAATGCAACTGCTCACCCCCCACGTGTCCCGAATGAACCACGCGAGACGAACCCCAGAGCCCCCCCCSCCCCCCCAGTTTTATACTGAGCATGATGTCACATGGTATAGAATACCCCACTGGCCAGCTGGGTCAACCGCCCTGGCTATGCTCCCCCCAGCTCCACCTGCACCTGGCAGAGCATGGGAGGCTGAAAAGTCCTGGTGCAAGCACCACCCAGCAACAACTAAAGCATCAACGGGCCATCAACATTCCTTTCACTACCAAACCCGAAACACAGCCCCCCCTCCAGCTACTGGGAAGAGAGTTAACTCTGTCCCAGCTGGAACCAGAACACATGTAAAAAATTACATGTCTGTCTCTTTTAACAATAACTCTGACTGTGATTGCCTTAATTTGCTCTTGATGAATGTCTGATTGCCATTCACTCCACTCTTCGGCCACAGCTTTGGGGGTCAGTATCCTTGTGTGACTCAAAGCACAGAAAAATGACTCTTCAGAAGCCTTTCCCTCCTTTAGGTCCATCAGGTTTTTGGATGACCAGTGCCTGATACCATGCAGTTCAGGTTTGAGGCGTCTCAAAGTGAGGGTGTACTTGTTCCAGGTTAAGTAACTCAGAGTCACCAGTGTGTCTCTGAGGCATTAGGCTGTAGTGAGTAAGCAGACAGGATGGTCTTTATCTCTTCGCTCTGTTTAGTTATGAGCTGTGTGCTGTCTGAATCCTACAGTCACATCATGTCTTAATCACTAAATTAGAGGATTTATAACACCTCGAGACACAGCAGAAAAGGTCAGACCTAAACACAAAGCTAAAGCCTGGCATGTTTGCCCTATGATTTCCTGGCACTGACCGCAATCATGCAGCTTCAAGGTTCACAAATGGGACCTGCAGGATCATCTGTTAGAGTCAGACAGCACCTCTTGATCCCCACTTCTTCTTTGGGCTTTGTGCTGAGATTACCTTTTCTGAGACCTATTTATGACAGTAGTGGCTATGATGCTTTACATTCAAGTCCTAACTTGTTTTACAGACATCAAATAGCCCACTGCAATCGGTGGCGTAATAGAGAAAGGGTTGTTAAGAAAGATCTCTAAGTCAAACAGTAGTTTCTGCTTCTGGCTAGTGGGCAAATTTAGGTCTAGATTTGCACTTAAGTGATCAATGATCACTTGAATGAAATTTCAGGTGGCAGCTGCACATTTTCTGCTTATTTTTTCTAGCTATTTAAGTTAATGATACAGTGCCCCATTTTATTTGTGTCTTCATTTTCAAAGCTCATAATTCTTTTTTAAGTACAATTTCCTACCATACCCAAAGTGGTGTTCACACTGTGACCATCTTGTTTACAAGTGTCATGTTACTGTTATTCATAATTAATTTTTTGAGAAAGGATTTAAAGGCACTTTTAAAGACCAAATTCTTTCATTCCTCCTTTTTCCTAGCTAATGAGTCGAAACCACTTTGTGCAGATATGAAAGTAACGCTTGGTTCAGTTGGGACAGAACTGCAGTGTGGGAGTCTACAGGGACATCACATCTGTCCTATCTCCTTATTTCATCTGTCCTGCTCCTGAACTCCTAACGCTCCAGAGCAATACAAGTCAAGTGTGTCCATACTGGGGCATCCTCTCTTGCAGAAATGCCTATTTCTCATACCTTCGAAAAACACCTTCTTATTTTATTTAGCTCAGTATGCTTTGAACATTACTATAATAATTCCCTTTTGAAGTCTATCCCCATCCCCAAATCTTCTTGCAGACCAGTGGTAACCAGAGAGTGGTATGTGCAAACTGGGTCCCTGAAACTGAAGCCTTTTATTGCAAACACTCACCTTTGAACTTTTGTCAGTCTGTGGTGTTAGTCCACAAAAGTAAATCTGGGAATCCTTACAGTGGAGACCAGTAAGTCACAGAATCCAGAGAACAAGTGCCAAAGGTATGACTGTCGGGAAAGTTATGCCTAAATCCAGAGGTTCTCTCTCTCATCCAAATCACCGACCCTGCATTCTGCTGCTGGTAGACTGTCCTGTTCAGATGCAGCCTGGGGTTGCTGGCTGTGCTCACAACGTTTTCCGAAAGAGAGGGCCCTCAGAGCTGTTCAGATGAGTTGGCACAGTAGTTTATAGGATGCTGTTTGGCTCTACATAAGATTTGGTTTCATATTGCTGGCCAAGTCATGAGAAACACAGAAGCAGAAAGCAGCTGCATGTTTTCACTTTCCTTCCCAGGCAGTGCTCACTGATCACTCTGGAGGGTTGTGACTGCTCTCTGCCATGTACTACACTTTTGGTTTGGTTTTTTTTTGTTTTTTTTTGTTTTTGTTTTTGTTGTTTTGTTTTGTTTTGTTTTTTTAATAAAATACAAATACATTTTCAGTGTTAGAATTTCTCTTTTGAAATTTTGCTTCAGTACAGTCCCAGGAGTTGTATACCCCTGAGCAGTTATTTTTCCCTCGTAGCATCTGTGACAGTGACGCCCAAAGCTCCACATACGATTTTACACTGACCTTTCAAAGGAGCCCACCTCTAAATGGGCGATTGCCTCCAAAGTGATGTTAGCATTTACAGCTCCAGGCTGTTGCAACCATCTCAACGTTAATAGTGATCACAGTCACTTAGGGCGACACTTTKCAAATTTGGAAAAGGAATAGTTTTTATTTTCTCTATGTAGTTTCTTTTTCTGTATTTAAGCTGGTACTCTGACTAGCAAGATGTTATAGCTCCCTCAAATAACGGAAATATTCTCCTGCAGTCACTTGATGGCAGATTTACAAGAAAGCTTGTTATTTGCAACATGAGATTTGCACTAACAGAAAGATATACTTCAGAAGCTGCCCTATTACTTCTTGACAAGATTGTTTTCCAAAGGGAAGACTGTACTGTAATCTTCCCTATTCATAGTGTAAAACTTAGGAGTGTTTTTTCCCCATCATTTCTCATTAAAACATTGGTAGAGCATCCAGACAACCACTGCACAAGACTCTTGTGGTTTTTATTACCTGACTTTACTCCAATGATGTTCTTAATTTTTGTCATGCTAATACAAGGACAATTTTTTAATAACAATTTACAGTAGGTATGTATCACTTAGCCACTGCATTTCTCTCTGTGAGCCAGCACACAGTGTTTCATTGCTTGTTTTCACTTCCTTGTTTCTAAAGGCACTACTGTTCTTAGAAATTACAATTCTAGGTAAATCAGACATTTGTATTGATTTAAACCTGTTCTGTTAAACACGCTTGAGGTTTTTCATGTAGAGCACTGTTACCACCTTGTGGCCATTCAGGCCATCTATTATTATGCTCAGAAGACTAGGACTTGCATATACTGCAGTCTTCTAAACTGGCAGCCTTCTCTGCTTTATAGTTGTCCTTTGCTTTCACATGGATGCATGAAACAGAGAACTAAAACAGTAAGAATAAACAACCAACAACATGTTCCGCATATTATTTTAAAATCAAAACCATTTCTTAAAAAAAAAACCAACAAACAAGCTATAAACCTTGATCCTGCAAATGCTTGAACATTTTCTTCTGGAAACCCTTACCATGTTTCTCTCAAAGTTTAGCAAGTTGTGGTTGTTTACCTTTAGGAAAAGAATCCGAAAGGGTTTTGAGAGAGGGCATAGTAACTGTCTTGAAACATACTGGTTTAGTAACAGCAAAGGGAAAAATTATTCCCACGTCCATGATCAATAAACTAAGTGCTTGGTAGAAAAGGCAGAAAGAAAATTTCCGTTCTATATCGGGAAATGCTTTCTAATAGCAAAGGACAGTGAAGCACTCACTGACTAGTTTGTTGGAGGGATTGTGGAGACTTTAACACTGGAGGTCTTAAAAACAAGCACTCTTCTGATATGGTTTATGAGCAGCTGATATTGCTGTGAACTAGAGAATAATTTAAATGACCTCTTGCGTTTCTTTCCTGTCCAGCAACTTTACAAGCTGAAGAATTATTGGACTTGCAAGTGGGAAAAAAGAAGTCCCTCTGTGAGGAATTTCTGGCATTTCCTTAGTAAATTGGTTGGCTTAATTGTTTCTTTATTTATGTTAGGAAAGGATACGATGACAGAATAATTTCTTGTCATGTAAGAACTGGCTTCTGAATAAAAAAAGTTTTATCTAGAATTTCTCCATAGATTTCTTCTGTCTTTTTTCTTGTATAAATTAATAAAGCTACAGCTACCAAACCTACTAGAAAGAGTTACCAGAGGCCATCTTCTTGCTTGTGCTAGAGCCATAGAAATAATCTCTTGACACAACTTCAGTAGCTGCACTATGTATCTCTCTCCAACACCAGCATCAATCTTCAAGATTTCTCCTTTGCTCACTTAAAAAAAAATTGTCAGCCCCAAGGTCAGCACAAAATTAAGTCCCTGCTGATACACACTTACTTCCAAGTACTGCAGTTTAAAGGCGATGTGTAGCTCTGTCACTGAAAAAAATATCCAGAAACCACAGGCATGGCCACCTACTGCTGTTGATTCCCAAAATCCTGTCAGCACAGTGTAGCTTCCAATTTCAGCTATAGTGGCTTGCCTCTGCTGAGAACAAAACCCCAAAGAGACAAATAATCCAGGTAGCGACATGAAGTCATCCTGCTTAACAGTTGTTTGAACAAACATCTGCTCTTACATTACCTCTGAAGACTGGCTTTTCAACTGGTATAAACCCATGTTTTTTCCCAGAAATCAACAGATTATTTCTGTTTGTACCATTCCAGCCTTTGGCATTCGCTTAGCAGCAGTAAGCTACCAAGCAAGCAAGGCCGAAGGCCGGCTTGGCTGAGCAGGGATCTTCTTCTAGAACTTAGGTGGAAAAGGAACGGGTATGGACTTTGGAAGCAGGACAGGCGATACAGGAGGACTACAGAGATGCTGTTCACCACTAAAGGGAAAAAATTAGTGCATCCAAAGCACAATTAAGAGTTCAAGCTGGCCAGTACTGTGAAGGACAACAAAAAGTGCTTTTTAAAATATGTTAACAGCAAAACGAGGAGGATCAGAAATTATAACATTGGTCTGTTACTTGATGAGGTTGGTCATCTCACAAATAAGGACATAGACAAAGCAGAGATGTTTAATACCTTCTTCGCTTCTGTCTTTAACACCGATGATGGGCCCTGGGACCCCCGGAGCCCTGTGTTGGAAGACTGTGACTGGTGGGGGTTGATAAACTCCCAGCCAACTCTGAACTTCTCTGAGACTTGCTGCTCCAGCTGGAGGCACATAAGTCTATGGGGCCCAGTGGGATTCATCCC
The DNA here is from genome assembly GCA_030449065.1 of Oceanodroma leucorhoa. Classification (NCBI taxonomy): domain Eukaryota; kingdom Metazoa; phylum Chordata; class Aves; order Procellariiformes; genus Oceanodroma; species Oceanodroma leucorhoa. Next base: position 2,202,664 of record JASVER010000134.1, on the reverse strand, counting down.
AGGGTACTAAAGAGCTGGCCGATATTATTGTGGGACCTCTCTCCGTTATTTTTCAATGGTCTTGGGAATCTGGAGAGGTCCCAGTCAACTGGAAGCTGGCCAATATTGTCCCAATTTTCAAGAAGGGTAAGAAGGAAGACCCTGGTAGTTACAGGCCTGTCAGACTCAATTCAGTGTCTGGTAAGATCATGGAGAAGGTTATTCTGGGAGTTACTGAAAAACAATTGAGAGACAATCCAGTCATCGGCCACAGCCAACATGGGTTCGTGAGGGGAAAGTCCTGTTTAACTAACTTAATTTCATTTTATGACAAGGTCACCCACCTAGTTGACCAAGGGAAACCACTAGATGTGGGCTTTTTTGGATTTTAGCAAAGCTTTTGACAACTGTCTCTCACAGCATCCTTCTGGACAAAACGTCCAGCATACAGCCAGACAAGTCCATAATAGGTTGGGTGAAGAATTGGCTGACAGGTGGGGCTCAAAGAGTTATAATAAATGGGGTTACATCAGGCTGGCAGCCAGTCACCAGTGGGGCTCCCCAGGGCTCAATTTTGGGGCCAGTGCTCTTTAATGTTTCTATAAAGGATCTGGACGCAGGAGTTGAGTGTACATTAAGTAAGTTTGCCGATGACACTAAATTAGGAGCTGTGGACTCCCTCAAGGGTAGAGAGGCCTTACAGAGAGATGTGGGTAGACTAGAGAGCTGGGCAATCACCAACCGTATGAAATTTAACAAGAGCAAGTGCTGGGGGAYGGGGTAATCCTGGTTATATGTACAAACGGGGGGATGGGAGGCTGGAGAGCAGCCCCACAGAGGGCAAGACTTATGAGGAGTGGCTGAGGTCACTCTGTTTGTTCAGTTTAGAGAAGAGRAGGCTGAGGGGGGACCTCATCGCCGTCTGCACCTTCCTTGAGAGGGGCAGCGGAGGGGGAGGTGCTGGTCTCCTCTCTCTGGTGACCAGCAATAGGACACAAGGAAATGGAATGAAACTGCATCACGGGAAGCTCAGATTGGACATTAGGAAAAGGTTCTTCACTGAGAGGGTGGTCGGTCACTGGAAGAGGCTTCCCAGGGAAGTGGTCAGGGCACCAAGCGTGTCAGAGTTCAAGGAGCACCTGGATGATGCTCTTAGTCATATGGTTTAGGTTTAGGTAGTGCTGTGAGGAGCAGGGAGTTGGACTCAGTGATTATGGGTCCCTTCCAACTCAAGATATTCTATGATTCTATGATTCTATAATTCTATTCTACCAAGCTCTTTTACAATTAATATTTCCAAGTTTAGAAAGTCAACAAAAACCATGCAGTCGTCAAAACTTTTAAAGCTCTGTACACTGCAATGCTATTGAGATGTATGAGTAACTCATGGCTGAACTAGAACCCTAATTGTTAATATTGCTTCAGGGCTGGCACAACTGAACAGAAAATGATCCCAGGAAAATACAGTACGTGTCCCCTCTGATTGTGATTTTGCTGGGAAGTGGCACTAGGGTGCTCAGAAGGGAAGTGGCATGATAGCAGTTAATGATGAAATGTTCATATATATGGGGTTGCGAATACAGGGCTTTCTGGCTTTCATCAGAACGTGAATGTATATTCAGTGTTCATTTTATATTTATCTTTTCCTTCTTCTAAAGAAAGGTCTTTCCTGCTGCAAGCCATAGTTTTAAGTTTTTATGTGATTTTAGTATTATTAATTCTAAACTGAACTGGAGGTTCTGCAAAAATTTTTCCCAGATTGCCTAGCATAAGGGTACAGTTTCCACAAGGAGATGCAAGTCCCAATTTCTAGTACAATTTTAAGCATTATGGTGCCAAAGTCTTTCAGAGGAAATGTAGGTGATGTCTGTGTCACAAACTCCATCCGGCCAAGCCTCTGTCAGGTTTCAGCTGTGGAGCCCCAGGCGCTGGCGCAGCACCTGCACACTCAGCTGACTGTATTTGCCAGCGCCGGGTGTTATGTGCTGTGTAAGGAAAAGGTACGGCCCATGTTACAGATGGGCCCAGAGTCTGTAATTACAGCCTTGCCGTGTGTTTACCTTGACATTTTGCTAGCAGTTTTTTGGCTTTGAGATGTTGGTGAGATCATTTTATTTGCTGGCTAACATCACGTTTGTGCTTAGATATATGTACACCAATAGTAACAAAGCCCAGCTTTTGATAGCACAGGTTAGTAGTGTTCTCCAGACTTTCACCTACAAAGGGTAAGGTTTTTGAATGTATTTTGGCATCCTAAGATTCAGATTAGTATCAAGTTGGGTTTATAAGTGCACACAAGTTCTTGCTTTAATAATGGTTCAGATTTCATATAAATAATTAAAATTTCAAATCTCGTTGGTAGTTCAACACCTGACTTCCTTGCACCCTCCCATAAATCCAGTCAAGTGTGTTTCTGCATCTCAAAATAAATTAATGCCTCCAAAAAACMTGTCCTTAAATCACTTTTGAAAATAGGGGATTAGAATCCTTTTTTGCTTTGATTCTTCTGAAAAATATATCTCAAGTTTGACCACAGATGTGATTCCACTCTGAATTGACAAAAGGTAGTGTGGTAAAAGCATTTTTTTTTTCCCCCAACAAAGGAAAACATCCTTTCTATCTGGCTGAGGCAAAGAATAATGCACATGCGTAATAGCTACTACAGATCATAGAAGGGAAAAATGTGTTATATCTGATTCCCTTTACCCAGCCAAGAATATCTGGCTTGTCAACACTGTCACAAATATGAATTATTGGCAATTACTCTGTTTTATGCTAACAGACAGCTAGAGTGGGGAGAAGAATACCAAAATAATGATTAACACAACAAAGCTATTATGTTTAATCAAACTGAGTTTTAGAAACAGATGTTTGAGTGCTGTTGTGAGAGATAAAATACTGCCTATATGTGTACTGAAAAAGGAATTAAAAAATAGACCAAAAGGCAGAGAAAAATGTAAATATTTTGAGAAAAAAGTTGCATTATTTGAACTACATAAAATGAATTAAGATTTCACAGATGTGGGGATGTTTCTAAATCATACACAGACACGGTATCACTTCTTTAATGGCTATAATTAGTAGATAGTTCTGAAGCCCAAAGTGACAGAAGGATTTAATGAACAATGTACTTTGCAGCAGGTGGGAAGGAGTAGTATTGCTTATGAACTGATGGTGACTATAGCTTTTATTTCTGAAATTATACTCAGCTGTTGTGAATGAGTGGTTTAGAGGCCACCCAAAGAATCACCATCAAAGGTATTAGCAGAAAGTGATTTTAATAGAGATTTATAAAGGTGTGACTTCGCAGAGTTCGATGGCAAGGTTCACTCTACTACTTACTACATGGATGAAACATATAAAGAAGAATCATGTTACATCTAAGGGTTTATATCCTAGGGATTATATGTGTTTAGCAGCAGTCTAGGGTTCATTCACAGTTTTAGCAGCACTTAATCATTAACTAATCATTAACAAACTTTAGCAGCACTTAATCATTAACTAATGTAATATTTATGAAGTGTTAGTAGAGTCTACTACAGTCACGACTTAATTACAGATTATGCTCACTATTAGTTCCCACACAGACAGAAATATATATATATAAATGTACAAAAGGTATACCTGTTAAAAATTCCCCTTGAGTTCAGTGAAGAAATATTCACATAAAATGTCTCGACATTTTCTCAACGGGTGAGGGTTGAGCCTCAGGAGTGAAGGGGTTCAGCCCAGGTCCCGTCGTCAGCTTTCGGCGACAGTCCTCCAAATATCGCAGACCCGAGAGGTCGCGAGCTCCGAGAGGTGTCCCACTCAGAGGGAGATGCTGGGCGCAACCGCTGCGGTCCCGGAGAGCTCAAAGGGTCTCCCTTAGGACCACCGTTTATAGGTTCACAAGATGATTGGCTTTAGTCATCTGTAAATTTCCATCCTGGCCAGAGACCCAGGTAGTAGTTACTAAAAAATTCTCAAGGTTTCAGTGTTGTTCTACTTGACACCTGGCCCAGGCAGTAGAAGTACATTCCCAGCCTCAGCTGTGCAGAGTTTCTGATACGGTCGAGCAGCGCTCAGCCGCCAGACTCTGTACGCCAAGGCTGAGGTTCCAGAGGAATTTCTGAGATCAACAAGTGGCCCAGGAGAAGTGGGGGGAAAATGCGCCACCACATCAGCGTAAGATGTGAGATTTATTAAAATGAGATTTTTTTATAACGTTGTTCCACTGGATAAGGTCAGATCTTAACTGATATAAATAAACCTACTTTCAAGGCCATCAGTACCCCTATGCTGAGTTTCATAGGTCAGGATTTGGTGCTCATATGTTGTCTTTGAAAAGCTGTATTTTTAAACGGTGACTGAGTAGGTGACCAGCATGAAAGCCAAGCAGGCACAATTTGCAAAATTGTGTTTTGAAAAGTGGTGCAAAAATGTAACACTTCTAGCTGTAAAAACACGGTTATTTTTCCTGTCTGCTCCTACTGGTTCTCTGAGTGTTAGGGCCTGGGTTCATTCTGCTTCGTTTGAAGCAGCAAACCAAAATGCCTAATTTAAAAGGTTACTCTGGATTCAGAGCCAGGGCTCACTCTYGGGCTAGCAGAGAGCAGAAGGTGATTCAGATCTTCACTTAGCAGAACTGCCCTCTTTAGTTCAAGTGCCTAAAGCTCCTGTGAAGAGTCCTAAAGAAGTTACCCAATAGAATAGTGTCCCCAAACACTGATTTGCAGAAGAGGTGCATAAAATTCTCACGCAAAATCTTTGGAGACTGCTTTGAGTAGAGTTTTAATAGCTGCAGAGAACAGTAGATGTGAAACCCACCAGAAATCTAATGATTCCTAAATCTACTGTCTTTTAGATTAGGAATTCAGAAGGAATAGGACAACCGTATGGAATTGCAGAAGGAGCTTAGGGAAGCAGGGTGTGAGTCCCCTACACTGACATCTGAATAAATAATAAGCAAAGGATGCTCATTCTACAAATATGACATAGGACCTTATATTGACGTAAATGATTGGAGCCTCAGTTTTAAATCTTGTCAAGAAATACCACCTTTAATATTGATAAATGTAAATAATCATAATGTTCATAAATCAGATCAATTATTTTCTGATAGAATGATTTTTAATGAAATAGAACCATTTCAAGGAAACATATGACCTCATAAACATTCTGAAGGGGGAATTATAGAAGCAATCCATTCTGAAGTAATTATTTAAGTGTTTGTAAGTGATAAATAGTCAACATTTATATTAGAAACTGTACAAATGGGGGGAAAAAAATTGCAAACTGAATGGTAACATTTTATCCTGATTTGAGATAGATTGTACTTTGGTATTTTAGAATTTCCTCTCAGACAGACATTCTATATGAGACAGCACTCAGAAAGACTGTATGATTTATATGTACTTAATTAGTGGAAAATCTGTGGAGATCAACTGAATTAGAAATACCACAGATGGTGGAACATACACGAGTTGAATCTCAAGGGAATTTGATCAAATATTTGGGAATAATGTAGTGCTTTACAAGCAAGGAGGTAAAATAATTTACATCTGCAGCTCAACTCTGGCTTTTTGAAGCTTGTTTCTGGGAGGTGCTGAGTGTTGCACATGAATTGACAAACACACCTATGCTTAGCAACTGACATTTGTATACCCAACTACTGAATTTGAGTAGTAGAGCAATCTGTGAGTTGCAGTTTTCTATGGTTGGTCCATGTCATGCTCAGCCCTCACAAAATTAAGTATCAGAATTATTATTTGCATTTATTTAAAAATAAATGATAGAACACAAAGTAGTGACAGAAGTACTGCACTCTGTTAATGTACTTTGTTAGTAGGTGAAAAATCATTTGTTCTGCTAATAACACTTAGCTCTAAATTTTCTTTTAATCCTCCTATCTGCCTTAGAAATCTCCTAGGGTAATTTATATCCTGGACAAATTACAAAGTATTTCCTGGTGTCCATTTCTAACTTGTTGCTTTTTTGTATCACATATTCTGAAATAATGTAAAAATACTTTCATCGCTTTTTATGTGAGTTATTAATGTGTTGCTTCACATACTATCCATTATCATATCTCCTCATCTTGCTTGAAAGGCAAAAGAACAGCTAAGGAATTGTCATAATCTTTTCTAAACTAACACCAAGCTTCTCTGTTATTTTAGGAAGTTAGTGCGCTAGTCAGGCAAAAAGGGCTGTAGTTCGGTTTTAACTATGGTAACATTAAACTTGAAAGCAGAATTATGTCAGCCCCAGTACCAAGCCCCCTCAAATGTCCTCAGTATTCTGAGTCCTATCTAATTTTTCTATGCTAATGTTGCAGTCTGACCTTTACATGAGTAGGCAGGTGGGAAAATCCATGTATCCTGTCAGCTGCCTAACGACTTCCTAATCGGAATAGACTGTTTTATGTCAGCTGTGCCACCAGAAATTCCCTCTTTTACGCTGAACTGATCTCCATTTAAACAAGTCTTAGTGAGACTACCTGACAGGTGAAGCACTGTATAAAATTATAGCTCTTTGGTTATAGGTAGTATTCATTTCTGAAGAATTTTTAGCCAAAAATGTGTAATTTCCAAGTTTCTTTTGTAAGCTGGCATCAGATACTGTACAGACGAAGAAGGGCTGTTTCATCAATCCCTGAATTATGGATCAGGTTCTAAGAGTTGTTTTATAACTCTCCACACACATGTCCGTAATGTGTTCCAAGAAATAATTTAATTAGACTCTTTGAGGTAGTGGTTTCATTTGAAGGACTTTTCTTCTGTGAATATACCTGTTTCCTTTCAGAACCCGTGGCCTTCACAGCGTCCTGTGCCTGTCAGTGCCACAATTTCATCATGAGATGTATGGAAAAGGCCTTCTTTTTCTGGGGGTAGGGTTTAAAAATATTACTTGGTCATTTTATCAGGTAATCATTATATCCTGGGTTACAAGAAGTGAATTCACTAAGCACTTTTACCATGACACTTCAGACTCCGTCACCTCCCTCCTTACTAGTCTCTTTCTCTAGCTAAAGTCACAATCTATTCAGTCTCTCTGTGAATACAAGTTGCTCCCTGTTGCTGAAGATACTCGTCACTTTTCTCTATAGCTTTTCTGGTTCTACAGCGCTTTTTTTTGCAACGAGCTGACCAGAACTGCAGCTGGTGTCAAAGTTGGGAATGGAGGCATAATGAGGTGTTCTGGTTTGGTTTTGGCTACTTTCATTATAATTCCTAACATTCCATTTGCCTTTCTAACTGCTTCTGAGGTTTAAAATTGATTTTTTTAGAGGACCATGTACAATGAGTCTAAGCTATTTTTCCGGAGATAATTTAGACCATCATTATGTGTATGCAAAATTAGAGTTGTTTTTCTCTGTGTATATTACTTTGCTTGCATCAGCGTTTAATTTCATCTGCCATTTTATTGTCCATCATGCAAGCCTTCTGTTCATTGTCAGAGATAAATTTGCATGCTGGGTAATTTCATGTCACTGGCAAACATTACAACAAAGTTTTACTCATTTTTTAGACTGGTTTTTGTCTTTAGTGCAAATATGTGTTTGATCTAATCCTACACAGAAGTGGTATACATTGTATGCAAATGAGCAAATACATGAAACGAGGAGGAAGGGATTTTTAGGGATTTTTTTTATTTTCTACTGAAACTTGTCACATCTTTTTATTGTCTCTTTGCCCTGTTGAAACTAATTACTTTCAAATTGCAGTTTAAAGGCCAGCTTTTATCAGGTGTTTGTCTGAGAGGCTGATTATGGAGACGTCATTCCAAATATTTGCAGAATTTAGGTCTGAGGTGTAGCGATGTAAGACATGCTTTAAATAAAGTAGGAATCTTAATAAAATAATAATGTTACTGAAATTGATCCAGAAAAATGCCCCCTTATTGGTTTTTGCCCCCTTGTTTTTGCAAAGATAAGAGCTGTAGAGGGTAAAGAAACAGTCTGGAAATTTTACCTCTCTCTGTATTTTGGAATATTACCAGTATGTGTTTGAATGYGGTGATTATTAAGTGAAAGTATGTGGACTGCTTTTGGTAATTAGATTACAACGATCTTTTGTGTTTTTTATAATACATGCATATAGCAGTGCAGCACAATGAGTAAAAACTTGTGGGCCTCCCTGCTTAGACAGTGATGTAAATCTTCCAAGGAACTTGATCCTATGAGTCTTTCAGTATTTCAAATATACTCAAATTTTGGAATTTCAAATAAACATTCTAACAAGACCATTCCAACTTTAACGAGCTGACAGTATGCTAATTTGATTTAAGTAATAATTGTTTTCTAATTTGAAACTCAATTTCTTATCCTATTTCAAAAGAAAAGAAATTCAATGCTAAGGTTATGTTCTTTTTATTTGATCATAGATTCAGCTGCTTTGCCAGAGAAAGATGGCTTGTTATTGAGTTCTGCAAATGGATACTGGTTCTTAGCAGTCGATGAACCAAAGTCCATGGAAGTCAATGAAAAGAATGTCTCTTGATTTTAGTGAGCTCTGCTTCAAGTTTATGGTGGGAAATGTGGACATTACTAGTGAAAATGAGAGTTTGGAATTACTGACCTACACTAATGGACAGAAGTCAAATTTCACTCTATTCTTTTTTCACTTTTTTGGAAGTCCGTAAATTTACCAAATAATGTTGAAGTAGCAGCATGTATACTAGCAGTGTATACTTTTTTATTACTCTTTCAAAAAAAGTAAACCAGTAAAACATTGTCTGAAGGGCTTGCTCAGAAGCTCATTGGATCTGATAAAAAGCATACTCTGTGCACTTTGGAAAGTGAACACCAGACATTAGATCAGAGGCTGAGTGATTATCAGAGGAAGAGCACAGGCTGATTGACAAGGTGAGATAACCACGTGGGTTCGAATTAGACACTAGTGGCTTGGCATCTAGAACGTATTCTGCTGTGCTGAAAGTGAAAAACAGCTTATGTCACAATGTCCTGCAAAACTTCTGCCAGTCTGTGCACGCTAGTGCACAGCAGCGTTTTGAAAGGATGGTATTTCATTGCACTATGCAGAGAGTGAAAGTCATCTGAATGTGAAAAACCTTTCTAAGGCTCTGTATCTTCTCAAACCTTTCCTCATTCTTGATATGACATTTATTGTCTATGGGCCTAGCATTCTGGTCCTGGTACATCAAAGCTCTTTCATAGGGATTAAGTATGTATTCAAGTGCTTTGCTGGACTCAGACTAAAGCATCTCATAAAATAAAATATTTTTTTTCATCTTGGAGTGGACAGGAGAGTTTCTTCATTAAAGAATATAGACATAGAAATAGGAATCCTACACAGAGGATTTGTGTCAACCTATTACCTGTACAGAACAGTTAAATTTGTAATGCGTGACGGTATGCTTCGGTCAACAGGCTGGTGTATCACAGGTGAATAATACGAAATTTAAAATGAACATGAGTTCATTTCATGTCTATGAAAATATGAACAGGAAGTAAGGCTTCCATGAAGGGTAGCAGTACAGACAGATCTGTGACCTAAAAAGACTCTGTATGGCAGCAGTTTGAAGTCACTATTCTTCTTTTTCTCAGTTAGCTAAAGTTCCCAATATGTAGGATTTATGTTTTATTTTACTGTAATTTTGCGGAGTATAAATGCAGTGTAATCTTACAATGTAACCTGGGCTTTGTATATGATGTATTGTGTGCTGGTATGTATTTAATTTWAAAATGAAACAATGTAGTTGCTCTTTATTTTTATTTTATCATTTACCTACAGAAAAATTTTACCAAGGCAAAATTTTACACTATAACATCACAGGGGAAAAAAACAAAGGCAAACAGAAAACCCCAAACAAACAAACAAACAAACAACAAAAAACAGAGGGAAGAATGCTGTTTACCATTTATCAGATTAATGCAAACAATACTTCTCATCTTCAGCTCATTTGGATCTTTTGTTTAGAATTCAATCTAAATCTACACTACAACAAAATAAAAATGGATTCTTCTTCAAGACTGGTTTGTTTCCTCTGGTGAAGGTAGTTTGTCAAGTGCTCCCACCTCTGCAAAAAGGAAAAAAAAAGAGAATTAACACATATGTAAGTATGCATATTAATCTTAGCAATTAAATAATTATATCCAATTTCAGTAGTATACATTTTTACATTTTTGTTCTCTCAACTATAAGACAAATCCTTGAGCTTTTCGTATTTTAATTTACAAACTATCGTTTTTTTCTTTTGAATGTTAACAATATCTTCCTGCTATAATTTCACGTTTTAAGAAACAGCAGTGACAGACTGACAATGAAATTATATCAATTTTATTATGTCAAAAGCATCTCAAAAGTTTTAATATTATCCAGTTATGGCTGCCATCCTACAACCTGCTCTATATGGGGAGCCTTTAAAGCTGGAGGGAGCAATTTCCAAGAGAAAGAGCTGAATGCCGCTTTTAGTTACGGCCAAGACACTTCTTAGCAGTTAAAATATTCACTTTATCTTGCATATCAAAATGTTTGTCTAATCTGAATAACCATTCCCTGAACCTGAATCCCATGAGTGGGAGTTTTCCACCTCCTCCCGAAGGAACATATCTAAACCAATATATTTAATGTAGTAAAGTTTCATTTGAGCAAAAATGTTAAAACCGTCTCTACCATATTAAGTATGTTTTTCACCTCCTAAATCTACAGTTCTGATTTTGTGTAAGAGTTTGTACTAGGTCTTGCCAATAAATATTGTTAAGGGATAATATGATAACTTTCTCTGTCTTTTGAAACCTGGGAATACAAGAACTATCTCAGGGAAAAGCCATTTTATATGATCTGGAGATTCCTTTTCTTATGAGGACAAATAATACCTTCTTTTCTGAATAAAAACAGCTGTTTGTCATCACTATCCTAAGCAAGGAATTGTTACTTAGAGTTACAATACAGCCTTTTTTGCTCATTCATTCCAGGGAACAAGTAATTTGTATTTCTATGAAATGCATTTTATTTTCTTGCCCTACTTAGCAGCTCTTAGCCTGCTCATCAGAGAGTGCATGCGTAAGCTCAGCATGTTTCACAGCCTTTCTGCTGTGTCCAGTTACTGGTTTTACTTCCCAGGCTCACATAGCAGCCTAACGGGGTGTTTAGGGCTCCTTCTTTTCACAGTGGCACAACAAACAAGCTGCTACTTTATCCACAGTAAATATACATGCTAATAATCTACTTTAAATATATATTTTAATTATCTCAGGCCCTTAGTACTAATCATAAATAGTTTTTGTTTCAAATTTAAAGTTGGTTCAATAAACACTGGGTTGATATTTTTAGTAGTGAGAATTATTTCACCTGGGTGGATGCAAATCGTTCAGAACGTTATGCCAAAGAGGTCTAGAATTTTGTTTCCTAGATATGCAGAAAATGAACAGATSTCTTGAAAGTCTCTTTTAATAATGAAATTAAAATACAACTGTGTAACACACAGTTCTCTGTTACTACTCCACAGCATACACTTGCCACAAAATTGCTTATGGTTTGTTGTATACAAAGGTAAGAATATAGAAGTTACAGATTTATTGAATTGTCTGCTTTCTGAGACAGAGTATTCCTCAAACATTTGCAGTAAAAATAATTTTTTCCTTCCTGTTGTTTTCTTCACAAGTATATATTATGCTTTTGAACATTTTGTAGACAGTTTTAGAAGGGCTGAAGAGGTTTTTAAAAGCTCGGAATTGTGAGTTTTTTTTAAAAAAGCAAAATTAATGAGAACTCAGAAGCAGCCAGATTTCTTCTTCACCTAATGCTATAATAAAGTTACCATTCTTATAGAATCAGCTGTAAGCTCAGTTTTACAATTCTTGCCACAATTTTGAGACTCCACAGAGTTTTTACTAGCAGCATTTTGAGCTGTTTGCCAATATTCAGCTTAGTGTTGTTGTAATTTTATGACATGACTTTATTGTAGAATACATGCAGAAAGGGAGATGTATTTCTTTCGTCACTAGCAAGTGTTTCAGAATTTCAACCAATTGTTCTTGGCATTAAACTGAGATCTTATTTAATTTGTTAATACTAACTCCCATGTAATCAGACTGTATTTAGTTTGTTTTCAACTCTACTAAAAGCTGGGTCCATACAATTTTAGTAGTAGCTGTTGTTATTTTCACGGTGCCCAGAGTAGTCGAATCGTATTAGAACCCTGCTATGTTGGATATTCATTGACCTGCAGCTTGGCAGGACTACCTGCACGCTCTAAATCAGGCCTATTCCTAAGTAAGTGCACTAAAATGGAAATGACATTTCCTCCCCCCACCAGAGATGCTGTTCAAAGCCTTGCATGCTCAAACCTGTAGCAGATCTGTACGATCAGGGATAGTCCTATCTTCTCAGTAAATTTCAGACCAGAAAGTGAAAGATTACAAAGGTATTCACTAACCTTTAAGATGCAAGTAAGTCAAAAATTCAATTACTGTGCGCACAACGTTTTCATCAGCCAGTGGTCTTCCGAGATTCCCTATAAAACAAGTTTGTTACTTAATATTGACATGGTATAAAGATCTATTGTATGTAACATTGTGGCTAGGTTTATGAATACTCTGAAAAAAAGCTATCTGAAATTTCTTTTTCCTTAAAAATCCTTAATGGAAAACCTCATTTCATGGAAGAGCAAAGCCACTTTAAGGTAGGTAACTGCAACCCTCAGAATCAAAATTGCCCAGCTTTGTATGCTATTGCTGCATAGGAGCTGCTTTGACACCTTAATGGTCATGGTCTTTAAGGCCTTATGAGTTCTGTTGCAGAAAGAGTTATCCTCTGTTCTCAACTCTCTCCTTCATGTCCACTAGCCTGAGATTGAAAGGAAAGGTAAATTTAGCAAACAAATTCATTAACTTTGCAAAACAGTCAAAAGTTCTTCATGTAGTCTTCTTCAAAGTCTTCTGACTTTGTTCCCACTAAGCCACTCAAGTGATGATATAGAAGTGTTCTGTAGCCCAAAAGCTAGGCCTGGGACTTTACTGAACGCTCAGAAAGGTATGTTTTTGCCTATGTATCTAATACATATACTCCTCTCAGATCTTGTGGAAGTAGGCCTTTTGATGTTTTTTAAATGGCCCAATTTATCAAGCTCCCTGGGAGCTTGCTATTGCACCTTGGGAGGCTGAGAAGTATGCTTTCTGTGTCTATTTAAGGAAAAAAAAAAAAAGGAGACACCTTGCTTTTTATCAACAGGATGGAGAATTGTTCTATATTAGAGAACAAATGGTAGGTAATTTCCCTAAGATTTTTATTTCTCTGTGTACAGAAGAGAGGGGTACCAGCTCTGACTGGTTATTATCCATTACTACATCACTGAAAATACTGTCCCTTGATGTTATCATAGGCAATGTGTTTAATCTCAGAAAATAGCCTGAAAGACTGACTTTGCAACAGGATAATGTTGGGGGAGTTCTTCCATGACGGAAGAGAGGATTTAGGCCCCTAGTGACATACAGGTCAGAAGGCAGACTGAGCTCTGTAGCACAATTAAAAAATATTGATGGGAAGTTGTAAGGGACACGGAGGTTTCTGGTATATAAAATAGTCAGCATTTAAGAATGAATTTAAGAAATTTGCATCTAAAAGTCTTGTCTTGCAGTCTTTGACCTGACACAAAAATGTTGTTATTACTTACATTAATAATACTTGTATTAGTAGTTTTCCTTAATTTAATAATTAAGTTTTCCTTAATTTAATTTTTATTCCCACCTAACCTGTTATGGATTTTTGTTGTGATTAATCATTATTATAGTAGTAGTTTATTGACCCAGATTTTATTACCAATGTGATATTTATTGGATAAATATTTTTCTTTAGTGACTTGAGCATATTGTACATGTGTATTTCTATATACACTGCTATTGACCTTAATTCTGTATAGCCAATTACTTGCAGACTCTGGTAAACAAACAGTTATGCTCTTGGAATGTAAAGAATTTCCTAATTATGCTCACAGATTTTATTTTTTTTCCTCTGGACCTAGTTCTATATAACAATACAGCTTACAAGTTCTTCTAGGATCTTCTCCCTTCTGGAGAGCTTGTGCATTTTGCAGCATTCCTTCAAGGACAGAGAGCAGTCCTTTGCATGAATTCTTTTACAGTAATAATGTAATGTCATTTTAAGATACTTTTGTAAATAATCAATTCAGCTAAAAAATTTAACTAAAAAAATTCTTCATTTTCAATTAAAATAAGAATTCTGACTACCTTATCCATTTTTTATATTCAGATCTCCTTTGGATAGGAACTCTATAACAAACTTCAGCTTCAAAGGAAACTTTTGATGAGAGAAAAGCATGAGGTTAATAACAGAGGCAATTGTATAATTTTCAGGTCCCATCCAGACAAGTTTGGCTGGGTTTCATTGTAATTGCGGAGGTGCAGCAGTAGCTGACAAGAGAGTTCCATAACTCCTAAAGATGGCAGTCCTGTGAATGAGCTGGTAGGGTGTCCACAATTGGCAGCGTGTTGCAATGTGAGCTGCATTGTTAGATTACAAATGCCTTCCTTTCACATTGTTTCTGAATGGCAAAATATTGGGTTTTTACACCAGTGTTTGAGGAAATAGGTTCTTCCTTTTTTTTTTTCTCCTTTTTTTCTTAAAAACAAACAAAACCCCAAACCAACAAAAACAAAAAACAAAAACAAAAAAACCCAAACCAAACCAAAAACCACCACACACACAAAACCCCACTACGTAACTATGTACCAGAACTACACTGGCAGTCATTCTGAGAATGTAACAACTAAGAAATGTATTAATGTTACTCTTTATTTACAAAGTAATGATGTCCATGAAATTCTAATTAAGCACATTTCCTTTATTTATGAACTTATTTAGTGTCAGCTACATTTGCATTGTGCTGGGTGATTTTAAAATAGCCTGTGAGAGCTCTGGGGTGGGACTTTGCCTTCCCCCATGGTGCAGTGCTGAACCCAACAGTACTCAAGCAGGTGCTGCTTGCTTTGGTTGCAGTGAGGAGCGGATCACTCTGCGACACTCTAAAGATGAGATTCATCCCAGCTCACTTTAGATGTCTGCAGCAGATTTAGTTTCCCCTCAGGAGAAAGAAACAGGTTTTTCTAGAAGTTTCTACATCGTATCCTGAACTAGGTGTTCAAAATAAATCCTAAAAGTGTCAGCTTCTCTTCATAAAGGGAGTCTATACATACACGGTAGATGCCCAGCTTTGGATGATGAATCCAGAACAAGGCTGCAGCCTTTTCATCGCCATTTACTAAATTCTGATACATGCAACCTTGAAGCAGTATGTTGACTTGACTTTGGTTTTGACCAGGTTCTCAATCTTTTAATGAAGATAATCTGTCTTGCTTAAATATAGGAAATATTGTGAGACTTAGCATGGAATTTTTTTTAATTTTTTTTTTTTTTTAATAGTGAAGACTCTTACAACATAAACAACGCTATACAGTTCTGAGGTCTGGTTTAAGCTCTGGAGTACCAGAATAAAAAAAATATTTGCCAGTTTCTATAGCTTTCCCTACTGAAAGATTCCTTTACGGGCTCACTTCTTTGCTGAAAAAAATTAACTCTTGAGTTTCTAGGGTGACATTTGAAATACTTATTTGAACATATAAAAAGAAAAAACTAGGTTTATTCAAAGTAATATGATCTATTATACTTTAAAAGCAACATAATTATGGTACTTTTCCCTAGGCACCAAGATGTTTTAAACTATGACCACATACAAAGAGCACACCGAGTGGCCAAATTTCGTTTTTCTTCCTTTCGTATGTTTATTAGGATTTTTGTTGAAGTGCAGGAATAGTCTTGTATCTAGGTAGTTAGTTAACTCAATAGCAGTAAGTAAATTACTAAACATATAAAACAAATCAACAATGCTGGCTTTCAGAATTTCATTACCTGCTTTAATATCCTCATCAGGCTGTATTTCACGTTTACCAGTGAAACCATGTTTGTCATTAAAAGATCTGTGGTTATCTACTGCATCTGATAAATAAATTAAAAATCAGAGGAGTTAATTGACTTAACAACAACCTTTGCTATATTGCTTGCTTTTCATGGATTTCAAAGAAAAGATCAGGATGGGCACTTTTGATGTACAAAATGACAAAGAAGCAATTAACATGTCACTAAATAAAATAACCTTTCTTCTGAATTTGTGGTTATGATTTATATCATTTAGAGACCCAGTCCTGTACTACATACTTGCTGAAGCTATTACTGAATTCAGAGGAAGTTGTAACAAAAATGTAAGTTTGTACATTCACATGTAATTTGGGAAATTGTTTTTGCTACTCTTTCCTCTATTTTTAGAAAATGTTGCTGATGAGTTTGCTTAAAAGAAAACTGCAGATAGTTTTTGAAGGTTATTCATGTAAACTATCTTACATGCCCCTGGTGCCTCTTCTCTCCCCCTTGCAATGGGCATTTCCTTTATCAGCAAAAGCTGATCAATACGACCTGCAACAAAGGATGACTCCTATTATCCAGTCTTAGATAAATGGCACTTTGACAAGTACATTTCCCCACAGTATCTTTGCCAATTTGGTTAGATCTGCTTCGGGGCAAATATATTTCCAGACATTTACAGAACCAGTTAATACATTTAAGATGCATTAATCTCTTTTCAGGTATCCTGAAGGTTAGTTAAAAGAATGAAGAGAGTCATAGTAAATATCTGTAGTATTTGTCGTGTATTACTGAGACTGAAAGTATAGAAACATTGATAATGAGTGTTATTACATTAACAAGAAATAATGGTAAAAGGACAGATATTTGAGACAGCTTAGCACTGCCTTTCACTTTTCTTGCATTCTACATTTGTGATTCTCCATCTTTGTAAACCAATGTGTTCCTGTATTTTGAACACCTTGTACATTAAATATTTTTCATATAGTGAACTGTCAACATGCAAACTCACAACTGTAAATATTATTGTTTTAATTTGTTTTGCTTGAATTAAAAAAAATGTAGTATAATAAAGCCAGGTAGCAAAGCCATTTTCAAGTTAAATTTAAAGGTGAAATCTGAAATACATTGAGAAGTGCCAAAATGTCACATTTTGTCATTCTTCCTTTGACATCTAAGACGCTGTAAGATTTTGTAACATCTCCAGGGGAGGGGCGGGGGGGGGGCAGTATTTGTCATATGAAAATTACAGTTCAGAAGCACAAAGAGTGACCAGATGTACTTCTGGACATAAAGCCTCACAGCACAACTCTGCTTTAGAAAAGAACAGTTATTGTTTAAGACAACTCAATTCTATAATAGGCATATAACAAATATCTAAAAAGTATTCTCCCAAATGAGTTTCTTCAGTCTTGCAGGTTTAGACAAAATTACTGTATTCATCAGAAGAGTCAGTAGCACACTACGGCAAACCGGTTTACAAGAAAAAAAACTTCTGCATTTTGAAATAATGCAAAAAAAGAGTGCTTGACTTACGTGGCCCAAGTAGGTAACCAGCACTATTCAAAGTCCAGCCCCTTTTTTCTTTTGCCTTAAAGAGAAAAATGGAAGTATGTTATTGCATGAACTACACAGTGGTTTCTGAAGACAAAGCAAACAGCACCCAAATGGACATTCTCTTAGCAGAAAGTGTCTTCTGAAGGCTTGAAATCAAGAAATATTGTAAAAAATAAAAGCCAATAATATCAAAGCAAATATTAATGGTGAACTCTTGCCCCCTCCCCATCTAAGTCAATAGTTTTGCTCTTGACGTCCATGTGGTGTGAAGATTTCACACCATATAAGTGAAACTGCAAATCACACTTTGGAGGCAGAAGTTTTGACTTTATATGCCAAGTTTATATTACCACCTGATAATCACCTTAACAAACAGCAATGTTTTCTTTTAATTGTTCGGAGTTACATGACAGCCTCTTTATAAAAAGTCCATATGTACACCACCTTTTCTGAGTCAGATGGGACATCCATTCTACAAACTAGACACTCTTTTTTCCATTTAGTCATACTATTTATTACAAGGGAACTAGTGTTCAAAAGCCCCAAATTCTTAACTAAACACCTGTTTACTGCCCAAAACGTTTTTTGACTGCTGCATCTTGTCCAATATCTACACACAGGGCATATCACTGCAAGGTTCACTGTTACTTCCCGGCTGAGACAGGGACGCTGCCCATCGCATAGAGCCTCCAGCAGGGAAATTGGTACTTACGGAGAAAACCAATCCAAATGTTTCTGACAGGGCGGCACAAAGGATTAAAGACAGAAACAGGAAACTAGTGCACTTCTGCATCTGGAAAGAAACCGCACTAGGGTAAACGCTCCGAGTTACCGCTCTGCCTTCCAGTGAGGGATCCCCCAGGGCATGTCAGCATCCCCGCCGCGGGGGGAAGAGGGGGTGAACCCCCTTCCCGTGGGGCAGGGCGGCCGCGGCTACCGCCTGGGCGCCCAAATTCCCACTGGGAGAGGGGCCGAGGGGTGGGGAGGGGGGTACCTTGAGCCGGGGTGCGACGACCTCCCCCCCTTGGCAGCGATTCACGGGTCGTTGGCGGCTGGTCCCAGGGCGGCAGTCCGGCGGGCGGGCACTCACTGCATGGCCCCGGGGCGCGGGTGGGATCTGCACCTCCACCCGCCCTTCCCTCCGCGCTTTATGGGCTGCAGCACCACCGCGCAGGAGGGGCCCCTCCGGCAGCGGGGCGGGGGGGGAGCCGAGAGCCGCCCACCCCTCCTCCGCCTCCCCCGGGCCATTTCCCCCCTGGCCAACCCACTGCATTAGGAAGGGCAAAAATTACAGCAATTCGTTTTTGGAAGCGGCAGGCAGGCTGCAGGGAGATAACGGCGCGGGCAATTACCTCCGATTACGGCGGCCTCGGGCGGGCTGGTGAGCCCGGGGGGGCTGCGGTGCCGCGGGGCTGGCTGCGGCGGGAGCCGGGGGGCGTGCGGTGGGCGCGGGTCACCGCTCGGAGGCTCCGGCCGGGCAGCGGAGCCCGACACAGCCGTCTGCGAGGGACGCTGGCTGGCGAGATTCACGGTGTCTGGGCTTGCCTTGGGGAATACCGAGGGCTTCACACCCCCCGGCTCCCCCCGCGGTCCCTGGAGCTCCCTGTGGCCCAGGCCACTCGCCGTCCCTTCAAAGCCCTTTTTTGACTCATGCCCTTTGCTGTAGCATGAGAGCAAAAGGGGCTGAGTCAAAACTCTGTTATTGTGCTTCCTCGCTGCTTTGTAGCTATCACTTTTTTTTCTTTTTTTTTCTTTTTTAAGGTTATACTTGAAAGGCTAGGGATGTAGCTCTCCCCAGTGATTAGACTAGCCCCGGCCTCTTAATTTACAACCAGTGAAGTTTCACCACTTCGTGAAAGCTTACCTTAGTTGTGGTTACAGCACCGGGATCTGCAAAATTGAATTACAAGGCAGAGATTCCAATGCTAGTTTCCTTTTTTTCCCTGCCTAATTGTATTTTCTCTGCAACAGATGAGTTTATTCACTACAAGTCCCTCAAATTCATCTTTCAATAAGAAAAGCATCACAGATGTCGCACAGAGTAAGTTGTACTTCCAGCTCCTTTTTCTGAAGCTGCTTAAGATTCTCTGCAAACTTTTACACAGTGTGTATGTGAACTTGAATGTGGAGACGAGAGAGCTATTGAACAATGCAATACACCTATCGTTCATCAGTTTAAAAACAAACAATTTTTTTACTTCAGCATAATGCTCATAATCCAGGCTAGAAGCAGAAGCGGTGTCTTGTAGTGTTTCCTACTGTCTTTTGTCAGGAGCAGTAGGGTTATAATAGTCTAGCCACGTCGTTGGATCTCTGATCTAAAACTGCTTGAATAAACTTTATTTTATACAATTCTTAAATGCTAATGTACATAAATGGGAAGCTCAACTTTGCAGATTTCATTTGATGCTTTTTATCATTTGCTGAGGATGTTCTGTAAGCCATTGCATGATCCTCGCCATTCAGACTAGAGAGATCTGGAAAACAGCAATATAATTTTTGCAAACTGTTGTTTTCCTTTACCTTATCAAAAATGCAATTCTGGCTGAAATTTCCTAGCTTTCAACTGTTAACTTCCCAAAAGTCATTTTTGAAAATTGAAGCTTCTCCTTGACAAAAAATGTTTTCTTTTTGTTATTCAGATAAAACCACAGAAGTTATATCAAGAGATGTCAAAATCTGCATTCAAGCAATATTACAAGAATGTGTTAATTCTGTTACTTTTGACTACAGTTTGTTCTTCAGGTTCCTGTAAAAAGTATTTGAAACAATGTACTTTAACCCGTAATTTTTATTCCAATTTTTCATCACAATACTTGCATCTTCTTGTCAAATTACAGAGTTAAATGATCTCTTCATCTCCACTACAGTCAGATGCAAAAGAAAGCCTCTTTGTGTACTTAAAGGCTTAATCCATCACTTGTCCATCACACTTTTTGCCTAAATCTATCTTTAAGTTAGTGTCAATTAAATGATTTTATCAGTCATTCCTACCATGGATGTTCTCATTCCTTCAATTTTCCTTGTCAAGAATGTTATTAGTCTTTTTTTATTCCATAGGAATTTTAAATCTCACTGCTCAGACAGAAGAATTAGAATTGGTCTGAAGCCTGCCTTTCCTAGCTTAGCTTGAAAAATGGCCATCTCTGTTACTACATGGTTTATTTTCTTATTGAGATGACCCTTCAACGTACTAATTCCTCACTGATTTATTTGTTATTTGGTTAATTGTAAAGGCTTAATGCAATTTGCAGTAGCTGTTAGGTTATGCCTAGTCCTCACCAGAGGTTCACCATCAGACAAACTCACAGGGAAGCTCACCTAAAATTTACTCAAGTCAACAGAAAAATAAGCGTTGATAACAAAACTGTCTCTAATGTCTCTAAACTGGTACATGAGAGACAGGATTACCACTGGCTGTCTCACACAACAACATGTACTCTGTTCTATAATTGTAACTGCATTTCATAATAATTAAATGAAAACACAGGGGAGAATACTGTTTTCAGCCAGAGTAAAGAGCTTCAAATTTTTAAGGAAATGATAATATGGATTAAACAAATGAGAGTATTGAAACACTGGGCTTGGGAAAAAATTAATTGCATTTCTGTCAGTGGAGATTTAATTTTGAGAACAAGTGGTAAATCCTAAGGATTCTACTGTGTGTTTAATGGTAAAAATTTCCCTTATATATAATTGATATGGTAGGATGACCTATTTTATTTTTAATTAACAAAAAACATAAACCATCAAGAATGGCTATTTTATGTAATGTTCAGGAAAAACACTGAATAAAAGTGGATTTTGCAGTATATTTTAGAAGGGTCTGGAGTTGCAGTATCTCCTTTGACTGTCGACCTTACTGAGAGCTAATGAATGAGGCAGGAAAAAGTGTGTCTGCTGTTTCTGTGTCGAAGTTGTATAGACAGGTTTGGTTTCAGCAACTCAACAATGAATATTAAAATCAAATATTAAAAACCACTGCATTGACAGAGTGATGTCCATCTGCATGAAAAATGAGTGAGGTTTTTTCCTACTTCCCAGGTAACATCAAGCGTGGACATATTGTTTAAGACCATGCTCAAGTATGTAGACAAAAATCTCTAATATTATATGAGCAATGGCAGTGAATTCTAGGTTTGGGAGATAAGTTACCAGAAAAACTTGTCTCCCATACACTGGACTAATTCCAGTGAAACAACAGAAAGTAAATGCTTTACTGGGGGAGCGTCATCATCCAGCTAACTAGAAATTATTCTTTGCAGAAGTTTGAAGATGTCTATCTTTGAATTTAATTCAACATCTACCAGGGGGCTACTAACATGCAGTGACATGCAATGTTTTTTCTGCATTGGAAACAATTTTAGATTTTTGAGATCAGTGTTTTAACCCTGAATACAGAGATTTACCAAAACTGAGCATGGAGATCACAAATGCAAGGCTTTCTGTGGCTAAACCTAATTCTGAGTGGGAAAGGCACAAATTTCTTTCCAACAGAGTATGGAGGCTGACAGATCTGAGTGTCCAGAAGCAATGAGGCATTCCAGTTGCCAACAGGCTGTGAATTGCTTCACTGATCTAAAGATTTAATGCTATTTTGGTGGTAAATGAGGACACTGTCACAGAGCTGAAAAGTTATTTAGAGTTTTTCTTTCTGTTTAACAGCATTACCCCACCCTTCAATATTTGCATCTCAGCTGCTCATTGTTAACCTAAGCAGAGAGAAGCTGAAGATGACACTGTGTGCATTTATCTGAACATGACATAGAACTTCAATATGCAACTAGCATTTTGAAAGTAGTTTGCTCCTTAAGTCTTCGAGAAACCTCTTGATTATTTTTCCCCTCATATGTGTAGAACTTGTTGCTTCTTTAACGGATGTAGAACAGAGAACATTTTTTAAAAAAAAAAAAAAGCAGTAATAAGAGAAGAGTCATTTTCTTCATCCTTCCAAAGCCTTTGGATGTGGTACTTCAGGACATGGTTTAGTGGGCATGGGTGCTGGATTGACGGTTGGACTCGATGATCTTAAAGGTCTTTTCCAACCTTAATGATTCTATGATTCTATTGTTTTCTTCCCATTTTCCCATTTTGTAATTTCTGTAAAATGTAGGCAATTTTCACTGAGTGGATCTTTTGCCCATTTTACCACCTGCAGCTCAGTGTCAAATAGAACTAAATATTATAGATACCTTCTGAATGAAGGGCTATTTTCTGTTCTGAATTACACTGATATCAACTAATAATTTCCTGTTATTACATCAATCAGTGTGCTACCAGAGCTATTATTCACACAACATATATAATTGCAACAAAACTGTGACTACCACGTGTTAGATCATCTTATATCTCTTAAAAATGATTTTTGGTTCAAGAAACACATTGATTTTAAACTAACTGTGTATAAAAAAAGAAACAACAGAATAAAAACTTCAGAAAAAAAAATCTGAAAGTTAATTACTATACACATCAATAATATTGTGAGAAATGATAAAAAGACACTTTGTCTTGATTCCTGCTTCATAGAACTTGCAGGAGAATAACGTATCTGTTAAACTTAGCCAATAGGTTCAAATCTGTCAAGGACAGGTTGCTAGCCGGCACAATCACAAAAGCTTCATATCCTAAAGAAGTCAGACTAAACCAGAGGCTCTTGATGAGGGTTTATCTGAGAAAAGCACTGAGAATTTGAAATATTCTAAGAAATACCATTTGCAAGGATTTCCAGTTCTGGTAGTAGTGGATCAATGCAGATTGCACACCCTACTGCCAGTTCTAGTGTTATGCATCCCCAGACCACTGCTGTTTGGGCAAAGTGGCTATACGCAGAAGCCTCATTGAAATTCCAGGAGACCCACTGCTCCAGCAATTTTCTTCGTAGGCCAAGGAGGAGGATGGCTTCAGAGCCACTGCCTCTCTTAGAAGCAAACACAATTTCTCAGCTCTGTAAGAGGCAACAGAGCTTGGCTCTCAGCTCCTGCTAGGGTTAGAGTTCAGCTTTTTGGGAGGCAGCAATTCTGGCTGAGTCCTGCAGCAGCTGGGAACCTCTGACTCAGAGGGCAGGTTCAGGACTTCTAGATGCAGAGGCTCCTTTCCCAAACTCTGAATTCCAATGCTTGCCTGAAGGAAGTTGGTTCTTGGTTTAAGTTTCCATTTAATTCCAATTAATTAACTTACCAATGACTTCCTCCTCCTTTGAACAGTACATTCAGTGGAAACTCACACCTACMGAACACAAGGGAGATGTTTCTGGTCCTGCAAGATCTCAGGAGGAATTACTGTCTACCCACTGATGAGAAATGGTGTGAGAAGCAGCTGATGACAGCTACCTGTCTCCTTCTCTACCTGTCTCCTGAACCTCTAAGGTCACCAAAAGTTGAGAAGCTTTTCTTATTTAGAGGCAACAGGATCAAGTATTTTGTCTCAACCTCCTGCTCAGTGTGAAATCATACACCTATTATATTGTTTCTCGTTTTAATTACTGAGGATACATATGTGAATAGCTCTATACAGGTGCATCATGCCATTTTTTTTTTTGCATCACATGAAATAATCTTTGTATATTTTGTGCATTTTAATGTTAAACAATCTAAAGAGTCACTGCTTTTAAAAAATCTTGCCTATGTTAAAATAACATTATTTCCTTATTTGAAAACAACATCATCATAACTCAATTAGAATTTCTGTAGTGGATTTGAAAGCTCTTAAAATGTGCTTATGAGGCATCGTGTGAAAGGTTCCTATTATTAAATTATAGCTTTGCATTTAAATCAGAATGAAACCAACATTATGCAAATATTTTAATTTTTGCATGGGACTTTATTCCGGCAACACTGGATGAATGAAATCTGCAAAATATAAATAATTACCACACATTTTCTTAAACTGTATTTTAGATTGGAGATTAAAATGGATTAAACTAAACATTAGACTAGAGTGCAGCGGTTCCTGTGGGAAGGCTGGCGGGAAGGGCTGGGTACTCTGCGGTTCTTGGGTCGCATCTGCTCTGCTGACCTGCAGGCAGAGGCTGCGGCCCCGATGGCCACCCCAGCTAGCTGGCGGCTGTGCAGGCAAGGTCTTTTAACCCTGGAGAAGAAAAGGGTTCAGGGGGGATCTCATCACAGTTTTCCAGTACCTAAAAGGCAGTTGCAAGGAGCCACATGGAGAGGACAAGGGGCAAGGGGTACAAGCTGCACCGGGAGAGCTTTCATCTTGATATAAGAAAGAAATTTTTTACAGTGAAAACAATCAATCTGCAAGGGACTTAGTGGAGTCCCCATCACCAAGGTTTTAAAGACTCCAGTGGACAGGGTGCTAGATAATAGGTTGAACTAGATGATCTTTCGAGATCCCTCCCGACCTGGGCTGTTCTATGTTCTATTATCCACTTAAAATATTATTTCTAAATTACAATAAGTGAGTTATCAAATTATGTGTACTAAAATAAGGACCCATAGGAAAACAGGTCAGTGCTTTCATGGCTTTTATTTTTTAACAGGACACAATGCCAATTGCTTCATTAGCAAGTATGTTGCCACAATGTAATACAAAAAGCCTCACAAACAGGCATTTCAGACATAAAGTACATTCGCAGAAATGCAAATATTTACATCAAATATTTTCCAAAAATATCTTTATATTAAGTTCATTTAAGTATAAGAAAATTAGGCAGGATGTTAAAAGATAGATATTCAGTTACAAAATACAATTCTGTATCTTTGATGTTACTGGGTTTTATTTTGTTAAAGCACCAGATGGGATTAGCAGGGTGATATTACACAGCCTTCATTATCCTACTGTAAATGCACCCAATTAGTCTTTTTCTGCTTTGATAAGAAATAACCCATTCCATCTTACAGGCCCACTGTGTAATTTGAAAACAGGTTAGGGAAAATTTGGTATTTTGCATTGTATTCTAGAAGTGGAAAGGCTTGAGCACATTTGATCTCTTGCAATGAAGACTGAAAGTGGTAGCTGAACAGACTGTTCTCTCACATCTTCCCAATGGAAAAATAAATTGCAAAAAAACTTTCTTCTGTTCTCCTCTGGAAGTCTTTTCACCTGATGCCCTGGTGATAAGAATATAATAGTAGTAACTATGAGGCAGAAGTTGTTCTCCCCAAGAAAAAATCTTCCAAAAAACAAAACAAGCAAAAAAACCTCCAAACCCAAAATCATTGGACCTCAGGCTAAAAACATTTCTCAGTGGTCCAGCTTTCAAATGTGAAATTTCAGCTCTGGTAGAAAACAAGAATTTTATGACATGTTGAGACATACGGTTCAAAAGAGATTGTGTAAAGCTAAAAATTACATTAAAGTTATCTTTGCCTACACCTGTGATTCATATGGAGGCAAAGCTTTTGTTATATTTGGTAAGATACATACTGAGATCCTGATGTGTGCTGAACACTCACAACATTTCTGATTCTCAGTGGGAACAGAAGTGTTTAACAYCTTTCAAGATCCTAGCTTCCATCAATATTTTTTGACATATAAAGGTGGATGTATTGGCCTTTTTTTTGTATATGAAATCTTTTTTTAATACATTTTAGTATTTTCAGTGGAATAAGGGGGAGAAAAGTCAGTAAATCTGTGCTGCGTGTTACCTTTTCCATGGCTTTGCAGAATAAAAATGCCAATGGTGTCATGCACAAGAGGGGTTAAATAAGATGCCCGTGCAATGGTGTTGTATTGTTGAAAAATGAATGTTTATGAATTGAATATAAAAAAAAGTTTACACGCTGTTTGCGTGTGGATTTTTGCCCTGTAAAGTGCCTGTTCTTTCCACTGGCTACAGAGGAAGCCCATGCTCTTAATTTAGACCAGGATTTAGACAATGGGAGTTGCGAGGTTATTCGCATTTTGGGGCAATAAGAGAAGGCTGAAGTCAAAACCACAAATAAAAGGCTATTAAGGTGTAGAGAGGGCTCACACAGTCTGCTGAAACACTAGCTTTAAAAACAAGCAAATGAAAAAAATTCCCCAACAATCACTAAACAGTCCCAGTAAAATGGAAGTAAATCGGGGCAGGTAGAGAACAAAATTTTCTGTGACTGGTGTGCATGTTGGGGGGGGCGGGGGGGCATTACTGCCCACCAAACTCACTCCAGTTCCTTAGCAGTGCCTCTCCGCCCCCAAGTTTCCTTATTACAGAAAATAAATGAGGGGTTGAGGTAATCACTCCCCCAGGAAAAAGCTTGAGAATGAAGAAGTAAGAGGGACACACAGGATGGGATTCAGCTTCTTAGCTCTAGGAACTTACATGTGAGTAAGACATCAAGCTCCCATGATAGTCAGTGGAGAGGGATTCAATATGGTCAAGAGTGACTCCACTTAAGCTAATTTAAGTACCTACATGTCGTTAGTTGACTAGTGCTCTAGATTCCAGTGACTCTTTTGACTAAGTATCCACTGACTGTTATGGAAGCTTTGACATGTAGCTCACCTGTAGGGACCTAAATTAATGGCAAATAATTCCAACCATGATGGCAATCTTTCAAACAATAGCAAAAATGTTAGAAAACAGTGATCAGTTGTTATCCATGCTTAATGGGGTTTAGAAGAAGGTAGAGCTGGATTAATCTGCAAGAAAAAATGTTGAGGTTAGTTATTAGGAAAAACTTTCTAACTATCTGGTTAGAAAAAAAATGTCATAAGAGTTATAATGGTAGAGGATTTATGTGGAGGCTTCTCTAGAGAACAGGTTCAGTGAATGTGTCAGGAATAATGCAGGTACACTTAGTATTCCGGAAGAGTAGCACTTCAACTGCATGATCTCTCTGTTTTACCTATGTGTCTCTGTCTGTGTCAACAAAACTCAGGGACAGTGCATTTCTTTTAGAATTATTTCAGATTTATTTATGCTATGACATAATCTGGATTTTTACTGTTGTGATTGATTGTACATTTTAACTTTGCGTACTCTCCCAGCACATTCATCATCTTTACTACCTAGCTTCCCTCACGTGCTGTCATCTTACATTTTGTTATCTCCCTTATTATTTCTTCTGCTTTGCTGTAGGATCACTCCTTTTCATGTGGGTACTGGGGGATGAAAAGCTGGACATGAGCCGGCAATGTGCGCTCGCAGCCCCGAAGCCAACCCTATCCTGGGCTGCATCCAAAGCAGCGTGGCCAGCAGGTCGAGGGAGGGGATTCTGCCCCTCTGCTCTGCTCTGGTGAGACCCCCCCTGCAGTGCTGCGTCCAGCTCTGGGACCCTCAGCACAGGGAAGACATGGACCTGTTGGAGGGGGTCCAGAGGAGGCCACGAAAATGATCAAGGGGATGGAGCACCTCTGCTGTGAGGACAGGCTGAGAGAGTTGGGGTTGTTCAGCCTGGAGAAGAGAAGGCTTCGGGGGGACTTTACTGCAGCCTATTGGTACTTGAAGGGGGCTGTCGTGGTTTAGCCCCAGCCAGCAACTAAACACCACGCAGCCGCTAGCTCACCCCCCCACTCCGGTAGGATGGGGGAGAGGACCAGGAGGGCACACGGAGGAAAACCTGTGGGTTGAGATAAAAACAGTTTAATAATGGAAATAAAACAAAGTAGAACASTGATAAYAACAATGATAACAACAATAACAGAATATACAAAACAGGCGATACACAACGCAACTGCTCACCCCCACTTGTTCCAGACCAACCGCCTGAACTGCCCGAACCGTGCACTCCCCCCCCAAAGGAACCGCCCCCGATTTTTAAGCTGGGCATGATGTCACATGGTACAGAATACCCCATTGGCCAGCTGGGTCAACCACCCCGGCTATGCTCCCCCCAGGTCCCCCTGCACCTCGAAGGGCAGGGGAGGCTGTCAGGGGAGGCTGTCGGTGCAAGCACCACCCAGCAACACCCAAAGCATCAAGGGGCCATCAACATTCCTTTCATTACCAACCCCAAACACAGTCCCCCCTCCAGCTACAGGGAAGAGAGTTAACTCTGTCCCTGCTGGAACCAGGACAGGGGCTTATAAGAAAGATGGGGACAGACTTTTTAGCAGGGCCTGTTGCGACAGGACAAGGGGGAATGGTTTTAAACTGAAAGAGGGTAGATTTAGACTAGACATAAGGAAGAAATTTTTTACAATGAGGGTGGTGAAACACTGGAAGAGGTTGCCCAGAGAGGTGGTAGATGCCCCATCCCTGGAAACATTCAAGGCCAGGTTGGACGGGGCTCGGAGCAACCTGATCTAGTGGAAGATGTCCCTGCCCACGGCAGGGGGGTTGGACTGGATGACCTTCAAAGGTCCCTTTCAATACAAACTGTTCTATGATTCTATGATATTCTCTCTATCCCTGTCCCATTTTATTTCCACTCTTTTTAGTCTGTTTTTCTAAAGAAATAGAGCTTATAGTATTACTCTGCTGTCTTTTCTTTCGTCCTTTTCCCACACATGATTTTGGAAAAAAAGTTTTAAATGAAGCATGCCATCAATCACAAGGCATAATCTGTAGCAAACCAGGTTTCATTAACTTTAATGATGGCTGAATTACTGAATTTATTTTTATTTTCATATACTCATAGAGTAATTAAATTGGAAAAATCCYCTAGCGGTCATCTAGTTCAGCCTCCTGCTTGTAGCATGTCCACCTAGATCTGGTTCCTCAGGGTCTTAAGCAGTTGAGGTCTGAATATCTCCAAAGGTGGAGATATTCCCCCATCTCTGTGGGCCCCTGCTCCAGTGTTTGACTATCTTCAAGGTGATTTTTTTTCTTCTTTTCATCTAGTTGGATTTTCCTGTGTTGCAACTTGTGTCTGTTGCCTTTCATTCCTACCATTGTGCATATCCTAAATTGTGTGCAGCTGTAGCACAGAGGAAAGCTGTAGCACAGAGGAAAATTGTTGTTGCTGCTAGTACCTTCTGTGACCAGTTTGTGTGAAACAGAGCACATAGCCTCCATTAAACTCCTCTTCACACCTAGCCTCCATTAAACTCCTCTTTTCCTCAGACAAATATAAAAAAAAATTACCGCAATATTTGTATAACCAAGATGTTACAAAAATGATAACCAGTGTTTTTTTTGTCATAACTGGAACCTGAATCTGGACGATAAGAAGAGAAGTCCTTTGATTTAACTCTTAAGCACTTTGGCTTATGCAGAATGTTAGCAATTATCCTTATCCCTTGCCTTCCTAACAACCATGACTATGCTATGTACAACTGTAAATTAGCAGCCCTTGAGTGAAAACAGCAACTGTAGTTTTCATTTTGGGATAGTGACACTTAAATCAAAATTTATTCCAACCTATTTTTCAGAATTTCACAGAATGGCCTGTCATCATGTCCACCATTTTGCCTTATACCTTATCATCACAAATTGAAAAATAGACCCTGTTAGCTGCAGAATAAGATCTACATATTTAGTTGAAAATATTTTTGAAGAGTTTTCTCCCAATGTAATACAAGGTAAAAATTAAAAAAGATTACCAAAAGCAAGGCACTATTAAGAGCTATCTGATCACGGAAGCTGGTCATGGTTTACCAGAAGTCTCACTGTTTCATGTGCAGCTCAGTTATCTGTATTAGCATCTTAGATACTATAATTTTTTTAGTTTGCTTATCATTACTAATAAAATCGCAGAAGGTATAGTTTAAACCTCTGCTAATGATATATTTAATGAGAAGAAATTATGTTTCTAGCTCTTCCCTAATATATTTTCTAAACTTTTCCTCACTGGAGTCCATCTATCCTTCTCTTCAACACAGCATATTTACAATTTCTTGTACTTACAACACTAATCCACCTAATTGTTTAAGACAAAAAGATTTCCTATGTAGTATTTTCTTCTGAGAAATATCCTTTGCTTACCAATCAATCCTTGCTTCAGCATGAGAAGATTCTACAAGGAAAAATCCAAGGAAACAGGCTCAAGTTGTTTTAAGGGTTGTTTTTAATGAAAGCAACCCCATTTCCTTCTCTGGGAAGGGCGGTCACTGCTGTCACTTACAAAGAGCAATTAAGTCCTACTGATCCAGTCAGACATACTGTGAATATTCACTCAGCCCTTAACATTTTCAGCCAAGTTATCAAACCAAGGCACACAAGAAAGAGAAATAAATCGTTATTATGTCCTTTCTGGAAACCTTTTAATAGCTGCATGTTGCAAGTGAATATACGTTTCGTGGGTCTAAATTTTTAAGATCTATTATGATACACTTAAGTATGCATATTTTCTCATGTGTGGTTGAAAACTATAGGTATCATATACAGTGCAATTGCTAATGTTATCTTTTTTCCTAATCTATTTGCAAAATTTTCAGTATTAAAGTTCTATAATACTTGCATTAAGTCTATAGATCAGTCCTGAATGAATTTCATATGCTCGTATGAGCGTAAGTACATTCTCTTACTTTCTTTTGACTTCTGCTTGTACTTTTTAACTAGTACATCATTGTTCTGAGGGTTACGCAGTATCGAGGGTCTGTTTTTCTATTAGCAGTGCAGGCAGGCAGATCATGATGGTCCACTTTCTGTTAGGCAATTGTTATGGTTTAGCCCCAGCCGGCAGCTAAACACCACAGAGCCGCTTGCTCACTCCCTGCCCCCCTCAGTGGGATGGGGGAGAGATTTGGAAAAAAAAGTAAAATTCGTGGATTGAGATAAAGACAGTTTAATAGAACAGAAAAGGAAGGGAAAATAATAATAATAATAATAATAATGATGATAGAATATACAAAATAAGTGATGCACAATATAATTGCTCACTACCCGCCGACCGATACCAAGCCAGTTCCCGAGCAGCGGTCATGGCTCCCCAGCCAACCCCTCCAGCTTATATACTGAGCATGACGTCATATGGTATGGAATACTCTGTTGGGTCAGCTCTCCTTGCTATGGTCCCTCCCAGCTTCTTGTGCACCTGGCAGAGCATGGGAAGCTAAAAAGTCCTTGACTAGTGTTAGCACTACTTAGCAACAACTAAAACACCAGTGTGTTATCAACATTATTCTCATACTAAATCCAAAACGCAGCACTGTACCAGCTACTAGGAAAAAAAATTAACTCTATCCCAGCCAAAACCAGGACAGCAATCCAGGAAAAATCATACTCTTTATTCTTTGGCTTACAGATTCTCACAAATTTGTTCAGTTTATCATCCCAAGAAGTAGAAGCGAAAAAGGCTTTCTAGCTGCTTCTAGACATCAAATTTGAGCATTAGATGTCAACCCTTTAGTATCAAATAAGAAACGGTTTCCAGGAGTCTACTTGTTCTTGCTTTCTAGTGTGAAAGGGATGAGAGATTTAGGCCTAGTCTTAGATCTGCCACGACTCTTCTTTCACCAGAAAGAAATTAGAGAAAGAAGCAACACAGTTTGATAATCACAGAACCTTTGGAGTTTATTGTACCTGGGGGATTAAAGGCCTCCTATGGGGATAGAAGACTCAAACTACATGTATATAGTATACAGAAAGTACTTACATCCTGCTTTAGATCAGGGACGTTTACAATGTTTGCTTAAACTTCATGTTTTGGGGAAATCCCAAGAGCTTTTATAAAGACCGTGTCAGTAATGGATTTATGTCAGTACATTTCCTACATTTTCCTATTGATGTTGCATGAAAATAAAGAAAAGCTTCCTTTTCAGGTCATAGAAAAGTGCTGATATTACATGTATCATGAAAAACCTTGCAGTGTCCTTTTATCTTCTGAATTTAATGGCTTATTCTGTTCAAGATCACATAGTTTGTAGGTTGACACATTGTGCGCCTCTTGCCGTACAGCCTCTATTTCTCTAGACTCTTGTTTTTCACTCCACTTTGCTAACACTTCTTTAGGTAGGTTATAGAGGTGACTTCTATAAATACCTGAGTTTCATGAAAAAGAAAAAAAGCAGAGATAAATGTCTTCTCACGTTAAAATTTTCTTGATATATTCTTTAGACAATTATCCCTGTCACGTTTTTTTTGCCTTCTTTTAAATTCTCCAAAAGAAGTTTAGAAAAGCATTGACTATGATTAAAGAGCTGATTTCTTTTTTTATATACAGGAAATCAATAAAATAAAACTTTTTGTTAACTGTAATAGCCTCAGAAGTTTATAAGGTAACTAAATGGATTAAGTTCCATAGACTTTCTGCAAATCTGCTAGGTTTTCTCTCCTGGCTCTCCTCTTACTAAGGAACGAAAAAAGGCCCTTGAAAAAAGGGCGTTCAGTCAAAGAGATATGAAGGACCATTATTCTAGTAAATCTTGTATATCATGTATTAGAAGGCATGACTTCTTTGACCTTTAAGCCTCAGTAGATGTCTTTAATAGGTGGTACAGTTCACTATCATTTTTTAAAGGTTGTTTTCTCCTCAGATATATAGCCCTCTATGACCCAGTCTTTAGAGAATGCTTGTGGAAATTGTTTAAATAATAAGAACATAAGAAATACTGCTTTGTAGGGCAAGGTAAAAAATTTCTGGAATTTATCAACTTGCAAGTTCGGACATCAGAAGAAAGCCTATTAGTCCAGATTGTTGAATATATTATTGTGTATATACAAGGGAATGTCTTCTGATTTTAAGATTATTTCAATTCCCAAATATAAAGGGATTTCTGTAAAAAGTGCTGTAGGAGCACAATGCACTCTTTGATCCTATTTTAATAGAAACACTACAATTTAATTCCCTCACCACAAGTGAGCCTGACTTCTTTATTCATATCTTCACACCTCTTTCAATCTTTATTTCTGCTTTTTAAATGGATTTTTTTTATATATTTCAAAACTTATTTTGTCAGGTGAAAGGTAATTTTTAAAACTTATTTTACAGTTCAGTGTGCAAAAAATATGAAATCAGTGTACCATGTTTATCTTCATGAAGTATGGATGAAATGCTTTGACTGAAGTTGTGAACTTTCAGAACAAGAATAATTTCTTGGCAGAGTAAATTATTTCTTAGTAGGCTAATTGTATTACAACAACTAAACTGTTACTGGTTCCTGAGTCAGCTTAATCTCTCTACACATAAACTACAAAAGCTAGCTCTTTGTCTCAGCAGTTCTTCGTTCTACAGAGATTGCAATCATCTTCTGGTATGCAATTTAATTTTCTTTTGGTTCACCTGATAAATGCTTCCAGAAACTTACTTAATGAATAATGATTTCAAAGAACACCTCAACACAGAGCAAAATTAAAAAAAAAAAAAAAACATAACTTGGTGACATATGAATTTGCAGATCTGGAAAGACTGATCATGCTAGATGTGATGTTCCTTTGTCTTGGCTCCTGTTCTCAGATGGCATGCACCTAGAGTTGCTAGAATTTGGGCTGATAMAATTTGGACTGCAAACATAATGAAAGATGTCTTCTAGAGAGATTTCTGCAGGAGATGTCCCTTCACATCATTTTCTGTTCATGAAGAATGAAGGCTATGTTTCACATAGATTCTACTTCGGATTTATGAACTGATTTATTTATCTGTTTGATCTCATTCCTTGCGGCTGCGTCCATGTCTCTTTCTACTAAAGACAAAAAAATTAATCAGGGATAGTTCCATCTCACCACCGAGACCAGTGAGACTGAACCTTCCTACTGTCCATCTGCTACTGTGATTGCTTTTGATAATAATATGTGGCTAGTGTAGCTGATAGCATACCCTGACCTTTAGCTGAAATTCCATGTTTGGAGTAGCTGGGTGGAATGGAGCTTTTTTATCTAGGCCAGTTGTCAGAAGCAAAGCAGTGCTTGCCAGAGATGTTGTCCAAAAATTCATAAATGCAGCAGAAACCTTTGCTGTTATTGAAGAGAAGCATCATTTATTGAAATTTTTTAAAATTAAATCTATCAGATATGGGTAAATAGCTTAGATATGAGTGTGAAAGGTAAATACATAGTAACCTCACAATTCACCCATTATACATGTTGCAAATAAAGTTTGTAAGAGCTAATTCTAATACAGATAAATGGGCCAAAATACAATAGGAATCTACTAAAATGTCTTCCAAACTCACATATCATGTGTATAAAAATAGTAAAAAAGGGTATGTGTTTTACCTTAAAATAAAGTAGTGGATAATTTCAACAAAAATATTTTGAAATATTTGGTATAACTCTTGTCAGACTTGGTAAATATATTCTGATTCATGAAATACAAACGGTGTGGGCAGCAGTACTGCACCCTTGATGACTGGGGGGAGGAATGAAAAACATGAACACATTTCTGTGACTAGACATAAGCAAAGAGATAGAATGGTGTTGAGAACTTGGTTTCCATTGGCATTTTGAGCCCAGCTTCTCAACTCCTCTCTCCTTACTGCAAAATCACAATTAATTTTACAGATAAGAAAGGGGGAAACGGCCTATAAAGGAATTGTTACTAATGATCATTTGGAAGACATGGGAATCACCTGTTGCATTTAAGATTCACTAAGACAAGCTTTGTTTCTAGTAAAAAATTCAACCTACTGGGCTATCACCAATTCCTTAGAGGCCAGATTCAAGAAATTGCTTAGATACTTGAAGCTTGATGTAGAGAGAGTTTGGAATGTCCTGCTCCAAATTTCAAATTTTTCCAGTTTCAGATTTTGAAATCCCTTCCCCAGCTATCACCTAACTCTGGAGATGTCTGACTTCTTTTTATCTTTAAGTTCCCTCACCTTGTTGAGTTTGATGGCTTACCAGTAGCACGTTGTTCTTCACAGCTTGTGAAAACAGAACCTTTGGAAAGCCAGCCTCGTACCAGCAGTTGGGATCCCCGCAGAGCTGTGTTTTGCTCTGGAAAGCACAAAACTGGGCACCACCAGTTTCATTAGCAAGATAAGATAATTTACAATTGTTGATCGCTCAGTCCCTACTCCCACAATTAACAATTATTTTTGTTGATTGAGATCACTTTTGGTGAGTCTTTGTGTTTCAATACAGTTATTAACAATTTCAATTTGCTTATGATTATTTATTGTGGTTTTTCTGTTCTCAAAATTGTGTCCTTAAACACTCTTGTTTCTACCAAGCATATGGCTGAAATCCAGTTCTTCTTCCAGGAGCACTTTCTCTCTTTTTTCTGCAAAGCCTTTTGTTCTTCTTGTTTTCACAGGTTTATCCAGATTTTCAGAGCATCTCATGCCTAATATCTTTTTGCTGGATTTTTTTGTAACTTGAATTTTTTTGCAAATATAGTCGTGTTCTGATGAGACAATTAGCAACCTCTGAAGCAGAAGAAAAGTGGTTGCTGTTGCTTTAAGCTGGACATGACCAACCTACATATATTTACAGAACACTTTTATTACAGAAGAGATGGTCACTCAGTCCATCTTCATGTCACATGCCTTGCTCGCAGAATGGACCCTACAAATAGTTTTCAGTCTCCTCATAGATCTAAGGGTAGATCAGCATCTTTCCCAGCATGAGGTTTCCCCAGACACAGCAGAGTGCCTTCAAAGTTTGTCAGGATGTCTTAAAAAGAGCGATTCCCTTTCAACACATTCCACTAGACAAAATAGAAAATCTCTCACAATCCTTAGAGCACATATTATATCCACCTAATAATAATGAGTGGACATTAAAGAAGCTATTCTGAAATTTATTCTGGAGCTGTTTCATCAGTTGTTGGAAGCACTGATCACGGCAGCTCTCACCTGGAAAGATAACTGAAAATGTATTAGTATCTGAACTTTGCTATCTTTGGTAGTTCTGGAGTAGAGAAGCCAGGCAGCAGAGCTTCTTGGTTGATGAAAGGGACAATGAAAGGTTAGATACTTTGGGTAAGCAGTCATATTTTTAAGGTGGTAAACTCAAAGCATTTTCTTATTTTATGTTTATTGCACTGTTATTATCCTGATATTGTTACTGATGAGAAATCAACTGTGCTAAACAGTCACAAAAATTTTTAAAGTACTCAAATCAGGAGGAATTGTTGCCAGAATACAGATGATAATAAAAGAATTTAGAAAATGTTTGTGTACATTATCTGCTTAAGCTACATATTTCCATCATGCTACTTTGGAAAGCACATTGTAGAAGACCTGAAACTTACATATCCAGGTCAATGTCATTATTGCATATAAAGTAGAAATTTTTATTCTTTTCTAGCAGGAATCCTGAACAGGACTTTTAGTATGAAGCTGACAATAAAAGATTTCTTTTTATAGAGCAACAATCACTGAGATTTCGGGTTTTGATTCCCATCTTTTTAGGCCTGAAATCTTAAGTTCGTAGGAAGCTTTAAGTCTAATGTCAATGGAAATTGGATGGAATGTGAATCAGTAGTCCTTGTTTGTCATGGTCTGTAATAACAGACTCTGTAAATATACACCAAATGCTGTATGATGGGTCAACCAGCACACTTACACATCTGGAGGCCATGAAGGGGAGCAGACAGAGATGGCTGCAACTTCATGGAGAATGACGTAGGTACTCCACAGGGAAGGGAGCACTGTGCTCACTAACTTTGTGCTAACTAACTTGCCAATAATCAGCAGAGTGTCCCGGCAAAGAGAAAGAACAGAGTCCAATGTTCACAGAAGAACTCAAGAAGAAACACAAAAATGAAATGGTTGTCAAATTTTCCTAAGGAGATGCATCCATATAATGACCTGACCTCCTGTTCAGAAGGTTGTGCTATTTTCCAGGAGTTGCAATCTGAGACACCTCAGAAAGGTTGCCAGACCTCATTCAGACCTCAGACTTGATACTTATTCATATGGGCATTAATGGCATCGCTAGCAAAATGACTAAAGTTAGTAATAATACTAGCACACACACACATATAGAATATGCCCATTCTAAGTGAGGGTTGGTTTTCACACAGATACTTATCTTCAGGGCTTTCTGTTAATCCTCTTTTGAATGGGAGCAAAAACTGAAGAATCCTTACATTCTCTTTCAATAAGCATAAAAAGGAGAGGAGCTGCTGGAAGCATTTAGAGTATTGAGCAATCTTACCTCTACAAGTAGCCTCTCAGAAACTACATAGAAAGAAAAGACTGAGAGTCTCTTATTTTATGATAGCATTAAGACACATCAGTCAAATAGAATGGGAGTGCACTGTTTGGTAGGGGTTAACATATCCGTACATAAAAGGCAAAACCAAAAAATCCAGTATTTCTGGAGAACTGCTGCCAAAACACTCCCATAAAAAAAAGTTTGGAGCCTCCTCAGTACCCAAGAAAAGAATGTAGGCTAAAAAAATATCAGTTCTGTCTTTCCAGTAACTAGCCCCCACTCAAAGGCCTGGCTTGCAAGACAAATGAGGAAGGTGATTTTGTTCTACCTGTCCTCCCAAAAGCCAAAGCACAGGATATCCTAGACTTATTCTGGGACCTGATACAATATCTGATCAAGGAGAGACTTAAGATGGCTGCTTCCGGAGTTATCTGGCCTTTTGTGTACAGAAACCATATGCTCCGTGTCTTGCAGTATTTGTAAAGAGGAAAATTTCTCAGATATTGGAGCAATACCAGAACTTTGTCCTAGTGAATCAACACTGCTACGTTATATGATCATCTTGATTCTATGCCATTTTGAAAACTATCTGTTATTGCTGGTAGCCAAACATGAATTTGCAGACTTCAAATTGATTGTTTCTTCCCACTTTTATCTGAGGAAAAGTCATGTTGGCTATATAAAATCTTATCAGATATTACTTCAAAGGACTTGAACTTACAGAAGAATGAGATGACTGATTTGCTTTGAATGAAAGTTAGGTAACAGTTTCTATCAATTACCAGCAGATAGCTGCAAACTTTTTAAGGAAAAAAAATAAATGCAATATCTCATGAGGCCTTTCGGATTGCCACTTTTGGAATTATCACACACACTAATTATGTAGCACCAAGCAAATCCAGATAGCTCAGCAGAGGCAAACACCACATAGAAAATTTTCCAAACTGTGTTTCTGATTAGTTTCTTGTTGTGATATTGGATCTGCTACCTCTCCCAGCTTTGTACTTTTGAARGAAGGAAAGAATAGGAATGTTTAAAAAGGGACATTCATGGGCAAATGAGTTTGTCATAGTCCCCTATCTTCTACCTTGCCTGTATTTTATTCCTTCTATTTTCCCCATCCATATCCATTTAATTTTGCCTGTCCTTTGGGCAAACAGAAATAAATGTACATTTTCAAATCCAGGTGTACCAGTGGAATATGTTACCATATTTCTGTCTAGTATCTTCATTCTGTGTTTCCTAGGAGTTACTTGGGGATTTTTTGTTTTCACATGGGGGAAAGAAACATTTATTCTAATTGTCAAGCAAAGAAAATCTTAGTTGAACACTTCAGCTGGATTCTAAAGTTTAGAAGTACTGTTCTATGGGCATATTTTAATCAACTTTCACCTCTTTATTATCAGTGTAAGAATGCCATCAGAAGGTTTGGGGATTCATGTTCTTGCAGAGTTTTGAGCCAGCAGTTTCATTTTGAATTTGTCTTGATTAGACATGCAACAGGAAAAAAATATTGAATTTAGTACTTTCCAAGTCACCTCTAATTTTTTGTATGTTGTAATTCAGAGTAAAATGATTACTATCTTAGTCTATGATACTATATTCATTTGGCAATAAAACTAAAATAAGAATGATTCATACCTCTTTTGCAACTATTGTTTCAAGCTATTTATAGGTTCAAGAAGACATCACTGCACATGTCTTGATGGCTGTATTCAGAACCGTAACATTGCATTTTTCAGGAAGTGGGTTTCACACGATCTAACTACAGGTCTATAGGTACCTAAATTGGGAATCAGTGAGGTCTCAAGAAAGTGATTCTGAATAATGGTTAGTAATTTCTATCTCTGCTGAAAATATGAGCAGCTAAAATCTTAAGTCTTAGTTACATGCTAAAGGTAGATGGTGTGAATGCCTCTTCGTAAGAAAATTACACCAGCCTACATCACCTAGAAGCCTTTAAGAAAGATTTAAATGTTTTACAAAAGTATAGGTTTGCTCTTCAGAACTTCAGCCACAAATGCCTGACTTAATAAGCCAGTCTTCACTGTAAGATTGTACTTTTTTTTCTTTTTACATAGAATAAAAAAAGTTCATTCTTCATCTGAAATTTTAATTCTCTAAATGTACAAATGCTGAGGTAAAACAAATGGGTACCTTTTCTTCAGATTAGTTCAATGGTTAGATACTTCTTTGTGTGTTTATTCTTTCTTTCTTTCTTAAGCACAGCAGTTCAATTATTACTGAAAATTTACAGGCTCCATTTTCCCTAAATAATCAAATAAAGCAAATTAAATAAACCAGAAAAAAGCAGAAAAATGCCTGGCAGACAGCTAGCTTACTAGTTTTCTTGTATAATTGAATAATATTTATCAAATAAGCTTTGTATATACTGAAAAGAACAAGAAACATTATAGACTGTTAAAATACTTATGCCTGTTTTTCATTAGATATCTACTGTCTTGAAAAGGTAAATGGTGTGCATTAGCTCTTCAAGAAGAAAATAAGCAATACCATAAACGTTTCTGTAATAAACACTTGTATCAAGGTAGATTTTGCTAGCATGATAAAAATAGGAATATTTATGCTTATTCTGTTTCTAGTTTATTTTTCTCTATATGTCCTGGGTATCATTAATATGTCTTTGTGAAAAGAATTAATATCAGTAGCTGCAGAATCTGGCATGACCCACATGTTATAATTTAACAAATAAATGAAGTGGCATAGGTGGCCAAAAGGACTGCCTCCACTATTGGGTATAGATATGCACACATGCATAAAAATAGACCCTTGCTTTCCCATCTGTCATTTGCTAATCAAAATGGCTTACTTTAGTTCTTGAAAGTTAGTAAATACAGACTCTGGTGAAGGTTAAAAGGAAATGTTTCATCATCAAAGCCCTAATACAATACTGAAAAACTACACATTTTGATAGATGTCTCAGTTACAAGATGATATTCTGTGGGAAGGAGTGTTTTCCCAATAGGATGTTTTAAATTACTGAGGATTTTAAAGATTGTATCTGGTATTTTGAATTAGGAACAACAGGTAGCTGAGTAAAGGTGGATTCAGGGGGAAAAAAGGGGAAAAAGTTGTCTTTTTACTTGTAGATATCTCTGTAGGCTAAAGAAAAATATATTTTAAAATTTCTTTTGTCAAAATATGTGGGAAAAATGGGAGTAGGATTTATTTTACCTACCTACTTTTAGGCAGCTGCATATGAGCTAGTCAGTTATCTTAGCTCCATTAGAGTTAAGAGACCTCTTCAATACAGCTATTGGAACTTAGAGTGCAAATACATCCAACTGTAGGTAACTGTGTACTTTAAGATGAGACAGGTCGCTTTCAGGTCTCCATTGACTAGTTGTCAGTTGTCTTTCAACTATAATGGCAGCTTGAACAACTAGTTCTTATATAAACACCGTGGACATGGAAAGTTAGTTACTTACCACGTGGTCAAAATTATATCTTGCAACATGCCAAATCTAGTTACTTTATGGAAAATGAGAATACAATGCCTGTTTATAACGGGAGGACTTTTGTGCTCCATCAGCTTTCAGTTGTCTACTCTGACTTGTTTTCACCTTTATAGGTGTACCGGTTTTGGCTGGGGTAGATTTAATTTTTTTTATAGCAGCTCATATGGTTGATAACACACCAATGTTTCAGCTATTCCTGAACAGTGCTCGCACAGCATCAAGGCTTTCTCTGTTTCTCATGTTGCCCCATGGGGGTGTACAAGAAGTCGGGAGGGGACACAGCCAGGACAGTGGTCCCCAACTTCAGTCTATGTTCACTGTATTTCAATATCCTTAGTATCTGACTAGTGTGGCACACTGTCTGCACCACCTTCCTGAATGACTTCGTCAGAAAGTTTGTTTAGTTCATGCAAATGTAGCCTCCTTTCAAAAATTTCTGCTAGTAATTGATATTCTGGTCCTGTATATTACCCTATAGCTAATATACCTACCCTTGTAAGTAGAATTAGTACAGCAGTCAACTGCCATAGGAAGTGCACTCTATATGTTTTGTAAGTAGGCATTTATTCTCACTGATGAATTCAAGACTGAGGTGAAATTGGACTTCAGCTGAATGTGGAGAAAGATGATGGATGCATGATGATGAAATAAGAAATCTGAAAAGGATATTTGCACAATTTAGCTTATAATCTTTCAAGTTTTGTGTATTGACATTAAAACAGTATCTAGAGTCCCACTGGCAAACAGCTGGTATGGACTTGCTGAAATCCTTGGTGTTTTAAGAGCTAAACTTGGAGCATAAGTGGTTGGAAGATTTCATTGTATAGTGTGGGGAAACAATGCAAACGCTTTCACTGCCTTATTTAGCAGCAGACATCTTCTGAATGTATCGGACAACTTTCTTTGCCCTTGCTGCAAGGTAAAAATGAGACACGCGCTTTTCATTTGCTCCCCTTCAGATAAACTGAGATGCCTCAGTTTTGAATTAGATCACTCCAGGTTTTCACTGGGAAAAATAAACACTTCAAGAAGGGGAACAGAATAGAAGAATGTCCCATCTATTACATGGCTTCTATGTTTTTGATTTGACACTATGAGTGATCAATTTTTCCTTATTTTATTCATTTACCATGCAGGTTAACTGAAACTGCAACAATAAGTAAAACCTTTGCAAAGTAATTCTGAAGAATGTTACTGTAAATTAAATCCTATTTCTGCTGCAGACTTCAACCTGAAGAAAACTGGCTTATTAACCAAAAAAACTAATCATGAAGTTGAAAAAACCTCATTTTATGTTGTCTTAAGGTTTCACTGAATTGTTTCAGTTCATGAAACAACACAAACTGTGCTGTTTTCCTTTTTCACTTGTATGAAAAAGGTATGAAAAAGTCAGCTAATGAAAAAAAAATGCTGGAAGATCCATTGACTGCATAAAACAGCACAACTTGCCACATATTGTAACTAGTTTCTGTTATTGCAAAGGTCCTATAGATACTGTGTGCATAATAACAGTAATTACTGCAGTTTTTGAAGACTAAGAAAAAAGTTACCCTTTTAAGTGGCAATTCTGTTTTTTTCTGATCTGAACCTCAGATATTAGAAATTGCTAGATCATTTTCTTTTCCATGATTTCTGTCATCACAGAGATCTTGCTCTTGGTTTCAGAAATTGTTACCATATCTTTAAAGAGCATCACATTTTTCTGTCAGTTATCACTGTATGGCCTACAGTTAGAAAATGACATCCATGGTTTATATAAATGAAATTTACTCATTTTGTGTATATTTATGGTTAGCTTGCTTATTTTATTTGCATTTTATTCCTGCATTAATTCCTATTTGAAGAATGTATGTGATATTTAGGGAAATTTTAATGCTTTGAAAGCCATTTCAATATTTAGAGGTGTCTAAAATATTTTTTATTAGACTTCTGTAAATGAAGACCTTTAAAATGCAATTGGTGTCAACCATGAAGCCTTGTGAGTCATTCTGGGCTATTAAGAAGCAGACTCATCTTTTCTCAAGACAGCATTTTAAAAAC
The DNA here is from genome assembly GCA_030449065.1 of Oceanodroma leucorhoa. Taxonomy (NCBI): domain Eukaryota; kingdom Metazoa; phylum Chordata; class Aves; order Procellariiformes; genus Oceanodroma; species Oceanodroma leucorhoa. The sequence continues at coordinate 2,159,867 of JASVER010000134.1, read as the reverse complement.
AAAGTACTAATTCATAGACTATTCAGAAAACATTAAATAGTAAAATAGTCCTCTCTTTGGCAAAATAATTSCACTGTAAACAATGTGAATTACATTCGTTTGTGTGCACTTCCATGTATCCTTATTCTGTTTTCTAGATACTGTTTCATAGCTCAGTCTGGTTCCTTGGATATTCTCCATACTGAATTTTGCTGAAATGGTTCTCACCCTTTGCCTTTTTCTTTCTCTTTTATTTGTTCTGAACTTTTCCCTCTCCACTCCCCAACACCACCTGCCAATGGAACTGTTCATAAAGCCTGAGGGAACTGAGCAGGACTTGGCTTAAGACTGGATCAACACTGGTTAGGGGTGGGGGGTGTGGAACTATTGTCCCAGTCATACATCAGTTCTTTTTAAATAAACATTACTCTTATACCAAATGCAGTATGTGGAGGTGTTAATGACCAAGCTTCCTTCTTAAGCAGTGTTTACATATTTTTTAAATTAAAAACAAAACACCACACCCCTAAATTTAGGGTTCTAACTCTGTATTTGGATACCTTAATGTATTATTTGATTACCTGTAAACTCTAATTAGCCTCTTCTGCATCCATTTGCCTGTAATATTAAGTCTTCATAAATTTGTGATGCTTATTGTTTGTGATTCTATATTTAGTTGGGATCAGACTAAAAAAATCCAAACCTTCAACATATATCCAGTCTTATTTAGGAAAACTCTCCAACCAGTCCTACCTTGTAACACTGATCAAGCATTTATAATTCATGTAATTTAAAACTGTTACAGTCAGATCTAAGCAAAAACATACGATTGCTGTTCCTTTCCTAAATACGGCTTTGGAAGGAAAGTCATCATACGAACCTCCCATTCTTCCGCACTTTCAGCTCCTGCAGAGATTTTTAAGAAGGCAGATCAGGTGGGGATTCAGTTCCCCATGTAGTTATGTTATAAATTGCATTCACTGGTGTTGCTTTTTTAACCATGCCATTCACTTTGATGCAGCACATGCATAAAAGCACATCATTTCATAATATATCTTTGTCAGGCTATCGACAACCATATCGGAGTAGAAACTGCACAGGAAAATTGGAATAAACTAAAATTACTCAGACTGGCTTTTGAACATGACACAGAAGTCTGGTGTATTCATGTGATGAGCATTATGAGCTGCTGCTGAGTGCAGGCACACAGAACAGATCATTCAGGAACACAACCACACGAGCTACTCCTCTTCAAGTGTCTGCTGTATGCTCATCCACCCTTCAGCAGGCAGCCAAGCTGCAGCTTTTTCACCTTAGCGGAGGGTGTTAGGTACGAAGCTATGCCTCTCCATGTACCCTGAATACAGCCATTGTGCAGGCTATAAGGGCCTGAGTTCCCTCCAGTCATTCAACTGCATTGCAGACTTTTCCTTAAAACTGCCTTTACGCTACACCTTTTATTTTTGGCATCTTTTCTTCTACAAAATTGACAGCAAGCCTCTAGCTGTTGTTTTCCATGCCAGTTTTCTCCTACTCTGTCATTTCTTGCTAGATATATTTCCTTTTCCTTAATTTTTCATTTTGTCTTTTGCCTCGTGGCTTTTCCATTTCCTATATATGTCTTCTAACTTTGCCCGTTCCGTTATGGGCATATTCCTATCATAGAGGTTCATTTTTACTCTTTGTATTCTATGAGGATTTGGATTCAGATCCCCTTCAGGTGCTGTAAATCCCAGGAAATTAAAATGTCTTTGGTACACATCCAGAAATACCTTTTTGAGAAATATCTTGGGATGTAAAAGTCAACAATCCTTGGCACCAGTACTGAATCCCCCTTCATTTTTATCTGAGTGACTTCCTGCAACTTGTAACCCAAAACGGGCTGACATTCCTTGCTGCTATGAGTTGTGAGAGGCAATAATGTCCATCCACACTAGCCTGTAACAGATACTACTGACCAAGGTGATGGCTTATGACAAGATCTTGATCTCCATTTTCCATGAGCAAGCCTCATCAGAGAGAAAAATCTACAGTCTTGGTACTGTTCCATGACATATGTCTGCCATTCAGGTACATAAAAAGTAATAGATGACAGCTTTAAGGCTTAGCTTTGTCGTCTCCAGTCCCCAACACTGTTGTGCCTATTCCCAGATCTGTTCACACAGAAATCTGGAAATGCGGTTATTCCATCCTCAGTATCCTCCATTTCATGGCATGCCTGTTGGACAGCTTATGCAATTAGAGAAAATGTTTGTGGCTCTGATCCTGAGTTACTTCTTGTGTCTCATGATGAGTAGTTGCCCAGTGAAAGATCAGCTGTGATCATTTCCTTCCTACTGATGGCTAGTTGGTGTTTATTCCCCCTTCTACCCTGATTTTTTTTAGAAGTCTGGTGAGATTCTTTCCTCCAGTTGGAGACCCTGTGTGATGTATATCTGATTTTCAGTACCACTCCCCAGGACAGTTCTTAAATGCTTAGCAACCTAATTGCTGCTACAGCTTTTCACTAGCATTTACAATTAACCTCTTTTAGCAGAAGTCAGTCCACAGAACCAGGCAATGATTCCCCTGTGTTTGTGTGTGATGACTGCTTAGAGACCAAAGGGCCTGGCTACCTCTATTCAGGTTCTGTAAAACTGGTAAATAGGCTGTGTCCATTGCCTTTCAGTAAATACTAAATATGTAGTTCTTGAAATAGTTTTTAAAACAAGTGTACTTCCATCACCTCGCTTAAGGATGAAATTACAATATCTTGGACTCAGATAATTCTTCAGAAAAAAAAAGTGGATGCTAGTGGTACTCCTTTTTTTTGTTTTAAAGAGATTGCCAGAATCTGGCAGATTACCATCCCTGACTTCAAGATGGTAGAAATGGCTTCCTTCATTCCTCTCTTCCTCCCTTCCCTCTTTCCTTCCTTCCTTCTTTCCTTCCTTCCTGCCTGCCTGCCTTTTCCTCAGCTGATCCCAGCACTTCCCAGACCGCAGGTCAGATCCTATTCTGCCTTTTTGTTTAGCTATCATCTGTTACTATACCTGCTCTTGAGAGCATATTTCCTCCTCAGCCATAGCTGTAAATTTTCCTTTTATTCTGTAGTTATGCCTTAAAGAATTACAGACATTTTAATAAATGATGCCAAGTTTCCTAGGAACATTTTTTATTTATGATTACACTTTCACTTACTCAAAGCTACACAGTAGGTATAAATGCAATACAAAAAAAGAGGGACAATAATTTAATTAACAGGAACGTTATTTTTTTTTGATGTGCTGAGTGTAGGATGGATATCAAAGAACTAGGCCTACTGCCTAGTCCTTAACCCTCAAAAATACTTCCTACTCCCCAGAAACATAGCTTCTAGAAAAAGAGATAGAATACTTAAATAAAATTTCTGGAAATTCTTTCTCTGTGGGTTCATCTTCATAAGCTATAGCTATTCCTATGACCTAGGTAAATATTAATTATAGCAGAACATCAGGGTTACTCTCTGTAACAATGTTTGGCAATTTAGCATATCAGAATAATAAAGAAATATTTCATGTCAATTGAACATAAATATATAATACTTCTATAATGGTTGCATCATATAGATGGAAACATAAAAAGTATTTTTAATAGGAAAATTCTTTATTGACTGAAAACATAGGTAGTTGCACATTATAGGGAATACGCATTGAGAAAAGCAGAAAAATTATTGTTGTGTATAGATCAGCCTTGTGTAAGTCTTGTTCTAATACAGAACTTGTCAAGAGGAAAAAAAYGGTTCTTGCTGTGTGGTTTGCTATAAAGCCGGACTGTATTATAAAGAAGTATATTGTAATATTTATTCCAAATTCTAACCAGTATTTAGAATCTTAGAGAGGTCATAAAGCATGAGGAAACTTTCATAAGGGTAAAAAACAGTGTTTTAAAAATAGCTTATATATCAACTTACCCAAATTTTGGCACAGTTAACTTACTATCACAACGGTATGATTTAGTCTAAGTAGCTATTAAACTCAAGTGTAAGGAAAGGGTATGAAGTGTTAGCAAGCTCTAACTTTCAAACCAAAATATGTCTTCAGCTGTAGTTGACAAAATCAACAAACTGATAAAAAAGGACTGTACCTCAGTGATGAATTTGGTGAGTCTAAAGGCAACCTCCACTTTCAAGACACTTTTTATCCCTGTAGATGTATTATATGAAAACACAATAATGATTAGGCAGATTGCTTTGGGACTCATTCCCCTTAGCTGGAGGTGCTGCTGAGTGCTATTAATATCTCATCTAATAAATCTGAAACCTGCTGATAGGAAATTTCCATTTGTACTTCAAGATGTCTGCTTATGCCAGTATTTCCACGGTTAATACACAAGTCTGTTTACATGAATGAGAAATGTTGTACACTTTAATACCTCCTTTTAATAAAGATTTGGCTCAGAGCTTACTCTTGCAAGAAAGCATCTACTGCTGCTCTGACTCAGAGACACAGTAATAGACGGCTGGGGAAAGAAAAAAGAAAAGGACAAGTGCAGTGGTACCGCTTCCGATATCCCCTCATTTACCACAGTCTGTGGCATGTGGACTTCCAGAAGAGTGTATCTGTATACTGAATAGTCCTGACTTTTAGTCTCTGTCATTAATTTGCCTAATCACTTTTGAACCTGTCCAAGCTTTTTGCTCCACAGTAACTTGTATCAGTGAGTTCCACATTTAGTTATATAGCTCCTTTTCTTAAATTTGTGGTTTAATAATTTAGCTCAATTACGCTCTTGTGGTATAGAAAACTGATAATTTTCTATTCATGACTTCATGTATCTTTTTCACGTTCTCAGTCATTTTTTTCAGTGCAGAAGACTCCAATTCCACACATGCTGCTTCTGACTTCTGATCTTCTCTGCTGTTGTTGTCAGTACCTTTTATTGTTACCCTATATTGTTTATGTGTTTGTGGGGGAAGTAGTATTCTAGATGCAAGTGCAAATTGGATTTATAAACAGTTAAGTTCCTTATTTTGTTTCTAGGAATTCCTAAAATTCTTCTAGCGTTTTTAGCTACTCCCTCAGCATAAAGTTGATATTAAAAAAAAAAATTGTAGGAGTAATCCCTAGGCTTTTTCCCCAGTGCAGTAGCTAGATTAGAGCCTATTATAAGATTCTCTCTATATATTGTCAGTTGTTTTAATCCCAAGCATATCACTTTGAAATTATCAACATAGAATTTTATCTGCCATCTTATTACCTGTTTTTATGCAGTATTGTGAAACCATTTTGCAACACTCTGCAGGTTACTTTCATTTTTGCTCCCCTATTTACGTTTAGAGGACAAAACTTTCCATGCATGCCCTTTTCCACATCACTTATGAACATGCTAAAACACAGTCCCATCATAGCTCTGTATGGGTTTCCACTAATTGATAACCATATTTTAAAAGTCAGTGGAGATGTAGCCTAGGTGGGATCCCCTTCRCCAGACTGATAGTAGCTTGAGATGCTCAGAAACACAGTTTAGGTTACAGGCACGTATCCAAATGTTCTAATAATGATAAACTTTTGATGTGTCCTAAGAGGGGGCTATAATCAGTTTATGTAATTAAATCAGGACAGTAAAAAAACAGGGGAGATGAGAGAGAGAGGATTGCTATTTAGACCAATACAATCTCACAGAACAGTAAGATATCTAACCACCACAGTTAGAAAAATCTCTTACTAGCTGGTGATCAGGCTGCCCCTGTACTCTACAGACTTAGCCAGTACCTGCTTTCCCTGTGGAGGAGCGATAGTTAAAGCTCTGCATACTAACGAACCAAAGCTGAACGTGTATGTGAGCAGGGCTTCGACTCTGTTGTAAACCAGCATATTTGCAAAAAGTTTGCTACAGAAATGTAAGAGAATGATTCAATAGTTGGCTCAGAATATCTCAGTTGTTCTGAACAATACCTACATGCTTTGAGTCTAAGCTCTCTTCTTCACAACATTTTGAGACTGAGTTACACGTTTTTGTTTACCTTGTGCTTGCATTTTGCAAGTGTTCCTGCTGCTCTGCATGAAAGCTGGGTTAAGATACAGTATTTCAGACTGTTCTGAACATTACAAGCTTATTTAGATTTTTACTTTAAGAATGTAGCCAAAGAAAATCGTATTAACAAAATAGAGGATGGTGAAAGACTCCAGAAAAATCAGCACTAAGGAAATAGAAGAATCAGCAGTGTTAAGGAAATATAGAATCATAGAATAGTTTGGGTTGAAAGGGACCTTTAAAGGTCAGCTAGTCCCACCCTCCTGCCATGGGCAGGGACATCTTCAACTAGATCAGGTTGCTCAGAGCCCCGTCCAACCTGACCTTGAATGTTTCCAGGGATGGGGCATCTACCACCTCTCTGGGCAACCTCTTCCAGTGTTTCACCACCCTCATCATAAAAAATTTCTTCCTTGTATCTAGTCTGAATCTACCCTCTTTTAGTTTAAAACCATTACCCCTTGTCCTGTTGCAACAGGCCCTGCTAAAATTATACTTATGCTTAATGCTCCTTATTAGTTCCATGAGCAATATGGCTAGGTGTGAGAGAGTAAAAAGCATTTGTGACTTTCTAATGTGAGTATGGTGGGTAGTTCAGCATCAGAAAATGCATCCATTATAGAAATAAGATTTGCATATGGTCCATATTGACTAGGATGCTGCTGACTACTTTTGTCAACCAAAATAGTACCTCAGATCATGAAATAAACACAGAAAACAATTCTATTTTTCTACGTTATTTCTTTCTGTCAGCCTAAACCTGGAGATCAAACTTTGACTGCTGTCTTTGAAAGACCCCTATAGCCTGTGCAAATGCAATCTGAGAAGAATTAGAAGTTTGCCAGGGGCATATCAAATAGTTATGGGATAAGGCCAAGACTAGCAGRGTTTGCATCTGTTCCCCATATTGAGGAAACACAGATATCTAAATCCAAAACTAGCCAAATGCGGGGGGAGGGCCCAACCACCAACCTGGATCCAGCAGCTGGCAGCATTATGGGAAGAGCCATCAGCAGGGACAGAGAATACAGTTCGCTTGGAATAGTTCCAATAGCTAGTTTTGGCCATATCAGAACAAAATACCAGTTGAATAGTAAATGCATTTTTAATTGTACTTCATCACAAAATATCAAAAACATTGGTAGGTCTTTTTCCTAAATCTGTAGATTTCGGAACAACTTTAACTACAGTACCATAATTGCTCCTTCCTTTCTTGCCTCTCCCCCATCTGATCAAAATAATATTGCTTAGTCTATGGGGGAAGGGTAGGGAATGCTGCAGTGACGCAAATTCAGCATCATGGGTTCACTGGGTTCCTCACACACAGTATTGCATCTTCATGGGTCATTAACATGCTGTACATCCCTATGTAAATGAGATTGCTTTGAATAGTGGTATGTCACAAGAACGGGAGGTGGGAAGAGAAATACTTTTCTATAGAACAGAACTGTTTTATCCTCGCAGAGCTATTGTGCCAAGCTGTGTTTCATCAGTTTGGGATGCTCACAGTCAGTGAAGGACAACTGTTGAAATGAATGTGCTGGTCCACATTTCTCTTCTCTGCAGACAATGGCTGCCCTTTCCTATTAAAATGGCTTATACACTACTGAGCCCGAAGTGCTACTTCATTCTCGTTCAGGCTTTGCTGTCAAAGAATGTTGACAAAGTCCTCCTTCTTTTTGCAATAATCCCTGTGGCCCATCAGAAATGAGGAAAGTGCAGAACATGATCAGAATTGCTCAGTGTCAATGCAATGGTATCCTTATTGCTTCTCAAAAAAACCAAACCAACAACAATGGACAATTTAGTGCCCATCAATGTTTGCTGGTATAGATGTGTCATTGCTAAATACGTCTTGCATTTTTTGTATCCTTCAGGATGCAAACATGGTATTATGTTTAAAACACAGTATTGTTTTCATTGTTCTAAGTACCAGTTAATTCAAAGAATTAGTGAATAATAAAAATTACTCTCTGCAGCCAGACAGAGCATTTTCTCTTCAACCTCATCCTTGTCTCCCAACTATTTTAATGCTGTTCTCATAGAATGATGCTGTGACCCCAGCCTTTGACAAGCACCATAACCTTTCAGGCAACATTGCACGCTGTGTGCACCCAGAGGAAAAAAACTTTCAAATTGTGACCTTAACTAACAACAAACAAACGAAAAATCCTCCCCTCCAAAACAAACCTAAAAAAAAAATCAGGAAGCACCTGACAAGTCAGACACAAGTTGCCAATGCTGTCATTTTTCAAATCCTAAGATTTCCCTTGCCTCATTGCTCTGTATATATATACCTCTAACACATTTGTATGTATTGCTAGAGAGCTCCACAGCATAATCTTCAGCACAGAAATAAGAAGGGAGCCTCCAGTCTGAATAGAAATGTATTCATCCTGGGAATAAGTTGTGACAGTCTGCCACAAGCAATTGTTGCTCCAGAAAGGAGGAAAGAAGTTCATTATGTGCCAAGAAGAAACTGGAGCATGGGCAGATGACTAACAAAATGCAGTGTGAGATCAAACACATCACAAAGCTGAACATTCATATAACTATTTAATAACTTATTTTCTTGTGTTCATTTTTGGGCAGCATATCTGAATTATGCTTGTAGTGTGTCTTCTTCTGTTGATTCAGTTCCTGGGGCTACTTTAAGTTGCTCGCTATGAAGGCTGTACACCTCAAACCTACTGACTCCATGTTTTCAGCAGTTTCAACTATCGATACCCTCGGCATTCTGGAAGTGCAGAGTATGCTGTCCAGACAAATATAACTCTGTATTTACAAAGTTTTTTAATGCTGAATGCATTCAGGTAAGTTGAAAATGGACATAAAGCTAGAAGATAATGAAGGGTTTGTTGCTTTTCAAGGAGATACTTTACAGGAGTTCATGCATGCTAGTCTTCTACTTGAATCAAATCATGCATCAAAAGTGATACTAAAGTTATGGAGAAAGATCAGTTATTTTTCAACTAAGGTAAGTTTGAAAAACTGCTTGAAATGCATTTTAAACAATTCATGTTCTATCACTGATGACTGTTGCCAAAGGTAGGCTTGAAGGCTAGATAGGCTTGAAGGCTAGATCCTTTAGGCTGAGGATCGACCAGCCGGCTTATAACAAAGGGTAGCAGTGTATGGTATCAGTATCCTCTACCAGCAAAATCCTTCTTCTGTGGACACAGCTATAGCAGGAAAGTTAAACCTTCATCCCAGTATAATAAAGCCATCTATCCTACTGAAAAGAAACTTAGGCTGGTAAAACCAGCTTTATCAGAAGTCGGTGGAAATTTTGAGTTGCAGATGTCCTGGGACTGAAAGACAGACATGGGACATGGCACACAGCTGATGCAGCCGAAAACAGTGATGTAAGGGGAGTGTATGCTTTCATTTTAAGGACAGTTCACAGGTTTGTGGACACAGGGAAACCAAAGCGTAAGTCACCCAACCTTCCTTACCCAACATGGTGCTTACTAAAATCATTTAGCATTAAAGCTATTTAGAGGCCTGCAAGGTACATGTATTACCTTGAAGAGAAGGAGACTTCTAGAAGCAGCTTACACGCAAAAGGAGACAGTGGCTCCTGAGGAGTTCCTCCGCATCACTGCAGGATGAACCTTTGACTCACAGAATCACAGAACGGTTTGGGTCGGAAGGGACCTTTAATGAACATCCAGCTCCTACTCCCTATCGTGGGCATGGACATCTTCCACTAGATCAGCTCCATCCACCCTGACACTTCCTCATCTCTGTGCAACCTCCTCCAGTGTCCCACCAGCCTTAGCTAGCTGCGCCGCCAAGGGCAAGCCGGCATTACCCGCCCTGCTGGCCTTTACTAACTCCCTCTTCTTCTATCCCACAGGAGGGATCACACGCCCTAGCAGCCTGCCTACAGCAGAGCCCACAGCTGATTGTGTGTGGCCTTGCCATAGGAGCCCACATAACACAAGCCACAGACCGGCTGCTTTCTCCAGCAGTGCTGCTTCTACAGGAGTTGTGGATGAACAAGAGAGTAGCAACAGTGCAAAAGTCAACAACTGCTAAGGACTCTGTCATTCTTTAAGACCCCTCAAAATTCAGTTTTGAACAGTGGATATCTTGTCGAAAACAAGATTTGCAACAGATGGCTTAGAAGAAAAATTGTAAATAGTTACTGTAAAACATGGAGAATATGATTCCTGATTCAACATCAAATTATCTACAGACTTAAAATATAGGAAATGTAAGTTTTGTCTTTTGAATCTATTACCTTTTGAATTAAGAACTAACAATTTCTGGTATATAATAAAGACTTAGAAGAAACCCACAAAGAAAAAAAAATTCTTATTTTGAATTCTTGTTTCCAAAACATCAACATGATTTTGACATTTCCGCAGCAATAGTTTTGTGAGCCAGTGTGGTGGTGCAAATGAAATCGGCTCATAGTTGCAGCTCTGTTTCATTTACTACAGTATTTCTGAGTAAACATTTTGCTAATGAAATTATGCATATTGCACCCTTTGAATATTGTATTCTCATATGGAAATTTGTATGAAAAATTGATACCTGTGCCACAGATCAACAAATATAACTCCATATGATAAAAAAGGAGAAAATAAGTTTTGTGTTTCTTGTGCAGCCTGGAGTGTGGGTTGGTTTTTTTTCTAGATATCTTTAGCGTTATTTTTGCTGTACACCTTCACAAGATTTTTTTTGCATTGCTACCACCTAATGGTCATAATGTCTTGCCTTAACTCTAATGGTAGCAATTTTGTCTCACTCATGTACAGCTTTCAGACAGAAATCATACAATAGCTTTTGTCTTTTTATAAAAAAAAAAAAAAAAGTAGTAAAATACTAAAATTACTGCCAGACTTTCATCACCCAATTTTTTACATTTGCATGGTAAAGTCTTTTTTCCTCAGTGTTCCTGAATTTCTAATGATAAAGAGGGTTATGATTAATTTGCAGATAGAATAACCCTTTTCTAAATGCACACTACTCAATAAATGAACAAGCTGCTTACAGTAATTAATGTCATCCTGTGCTCAAATTGCTTGTGCTAATAAAGCTAATTGGCAACAGCAAGCATTAACTGTGATTAGTCATATGGATCTAATGTCATCACCAGTGCCTATAATTTTCTACATAGAGGGAATTTTACATCTGTTTTAAATCACTTGTCTGTCGTCTGCATTGGTGTTCTTTCCTATATTATTGCATCAAAGATTCTTTTACTAGAATAGATGATAGAAAAGTTGATTCTCTTTTCCAAACAAAGAACTGCACAGTAGAGAACAAGATATGAAGCATTTCCAAGTCACTTATTCTGAAATAAGTGTCTGATTTCAGCTAAATTAATAAATCTCCATTTTCCTTCTTTTGCATATAGTCTGATATCCCCTTCTACAGATGTAGATTATTTGCAACAGAACATTCATCTAATCAATTTAGACCACAAGCTGTATTTCACAGTAAAACAGATGAGTCAAGAAGATCCATTTTGTATTTGTTTTGGAAATTTGCAACAAATCGTTATCAGGAGGACAAACTTTCCAGGCTTTTGCACCATTTATTATAGACAAACTCTTAGCTGTAAGTAGAATAATTATTTGCTGTGTCAATCCAAAAGGGCAGAAGTTAAATTACCAAGAATCAGGTGGCTGAAAATGCAGTTTTAGAGGCCAAAATTTACTACTTACTTTTGCAGCAGTCTTTTTTCCTATTTGAAGATTTCCTCCTCGCTTCAGTTTTCTAACAGCTAACCAATAATTTCTACAAGTATTTTTCGTAAGTTACATTTACTAGACCTCTCTAATTCACATAGCTTTCCACATTCTCTGTCCAAATGGGTACATTTTTCTAAAAACACGAAGGTGTTCTCAAGTTCTCCAGCTGAGGCTTTTTGCCTATGCTGGTTGGAGTAACTATTTCATGTGTTACTCTGTTTGCTAGACTTCTTAGTTTGCTTTTATCCAGCTGCTTGGAATTACCGATTTACGTTCCGCTGGTGTTTGGCCTTATGCCTCACAGCTTCATTGACTACGTAAAAATGTCGAGCTGTCATATCATCTCAGGATCAGCAAAGACAAACCAACTGATCTCAACTTACACAGAGACATGCATAGACAAAAGTAAATGGAACATCTGCTCTTTGAACAGCTCTGGCGACCCCTTCTTGTTTTACAGCAATGTAGCTGGCTTTTTCCACTTCAGATTTCAGGTACATGTCCGTTAGTCAAAAAGTTACCTAGCTGCTTGCAAATATTTTTTTTTATCCCATTTCAGAGTATGATCAGGTCATGACTTTTGTTCATCACTCTTCATTTTCTAAGACTAAGTTCCAGATCTACTCATGAGAATCCTCATAATTTTGGAATTTGCCATATTAATCTCATGAATTATATGCATCACTACGACCCTGCTCTGTGGTTAATGTGACATTAATGTCAGTACCCTCACCCTTTCATAGAAGAGTCTTAAGTTTCACAAAATAACTTAATTGTAGAGATATAAAGAGCCTGATCCCTACCCATATCAAAGCATCAAATTCTTAATCAGATTGTTTTTGCCTATATAGACTACAAATGGTTTTGTTTTGTTGGGTTTTTTTTTTTTGAGCGATCCAGTAGAAATCAAAGATACGAATCTGAAATCACATCTAGAACTGCAAGTATTAACTTTCATTTTATCAGCTGACAACAGAAACTTCATGATATCTTGTTCAAAAGATCTGAGTGACTTGTTTGTGAGCTCAGAGGATAGTTATCATATTGGCTCACTTTTACCTATGCTTCTAGATTTCAGAAAATATTCTTTTAGATGGCTTAATTGGCAAAATCTTCCCATTTCTGAGAACCCAAAATGGTCCAAATAGACTTTGGAGATTTTTAATTGTGGACAGCTTGGACAACTTTACAAATACCCAACTCCTTTGTAATGGCAGCAGTACTTGTGCTTATGAGAAATAGCCATCCTGTTTGCTTGGGCACATAAAATCAGTAATCATCCCCTGTGAAATCTCTAAAAAAAGCCCCAAGCTTTTAGATGTGTATACCCAAGAGTACTACGTATTTGTTTCTAGAGCTCATCACCACCACTAAAAAACCAGTTCATCCTTCCTATGCAATATGGTGAACTCAGATACTTGCAAACTCTGCCCAGTGAGCACAGTTAAGCCTCCTAGTCTTGCGGGTAACTGGGCATAGAAGCTTTGCAAGAATGTTTTACACCTGAAGACTTCAGGACCCAAGTTTAGKTGCTCCTTCATCTCAGTTACAGGAGTATACTATCGCTACACGGTCAGTGCAGCTAGCAGGTGGATCATTTGCTGCCTTAAAACTCAGAAAATGTTTCTGAAAAGACATGAAGAGAGTGGGCATGATGAAATATGATGCAACCACAAAAAACGATATTAGGACCTCATGGACCCATAAGGAGAAACCATTTAGCTTGTAACCAAAGGCGGGACAGCAATGAAAGGAAAAAGTCGAAGTTTCTCATGTTGGCCCTCAGGGATTTTGGGTGGAGTTAGTATAGCGATGCTTACATTGTTGTATTTGCCTCCAAGAGGTTCACGGAAGGGAGAAGTCCTCTGACATCCGTGCTGCCCATCAAGGGCAGAATAGAGAATAACTGTTCTTTGTACAAGATGGTAAACGCTACTTTGTACTAGAGGAGTGAAAAATTGTAAACACAGGGCCTATTTTTAGGTGTTTTTAAGGAGACCAAGCTAATAAGGAATAAAATTAGAAGATAAGTAGATAAATGTGATCTTTTTGGCAAACATGGAAACTTAAAGGGAAGTTGTGCCTCACAAGTCTATGAGATAGTGTTGCAAATGGGTTTGTGCCCTGGAAAGCTAATCCTAGTAATAGAAATGGAACATACTTTTAAACTCAGGGGTTTTAAATTATTGATAGGAATTGATATGCATCTAAGGCACTTCATTTGTATGGTGCTACTTGAAGAAGTCATAGGATAGTTAATTCCTTAGCATTTTCTTGTCACTGCTTCTTCACATTACCCTTCTCAGTTTGAAGTTTTGTCTTTTGTCATTTAAAAGCTTTATGGTTCTTGCCCTCACTTTGGATTTTACATCTTACAAAGTTATCATTTATTGATCTAACAGATAAGTAGAACAGTAAGGGGCAAGTTGACCTGCCTGAGAAAGAAATGCAATACGCTGCTACCTATGTAACTGCTGTTCAATGTCAAAGAATATAACTTAAATTTTGTTTGTATTTATTGTTCTTCTGACTAGTAAGCAAGAAATTTGCAAGTATAACTACAAAGCTGGTCTTTCTCTCGCCTTCCCCAACATAGATACTAAGTCAGTCTATCATCAAAAGGCTGGTAGAATGGGAGTAAGGAGTATTTTAGGGAAAGAAAACCTACACAATTTTTGATAAAGGACTATCTGTATCATTCAATTTTAGTTAATATGGCTACATGAGCCAGCTATTTCCCAAGGCTTTCCTGATAATCATTGGAGAGGCAGGTTCCTCTAGATGAATACTCTGGATCTACCTATTACAGCTCAGGAATGCTGCCTTCTCAAATATGAAAAACCATTAAGTCACTTCTTTCAGACTAAATAAATACGAGAAGGTATTAATAGATAGGAACAGGCAACGTAAGTTTTAGATGTTAAAAATGCAAGCCAGTTTTACATCAACTAATAATGCTAGTCTTATATCAATAACACAATACCAGAATTTACAAAAAAAGTGTTATCCTGGCCATCATTCAAATGCATTTTCTACAGCAAATGTTTCACCAATACAAAAGTGCCGAATTCTGACTTAATCTCAGTTTAATGACTTGTTACATTTCTTATTTATTTTAGGTTCATGGGGAGCATTACAAATTCCCCGACAGATTTCCAGTACTACAGCCAAGACTGCTGATTTTTGGTTTTATTGGTTTTTTTTCTATTTTTTTTTTTTTTTTTTAAATACAGAGTTAGTCCACACTAGTAAGATGATTCTGGCGTACTTCATCATTAAAATCTAAAAACTTCTCTTGTAAGATAAAATTGTCCAGCTTTTCCTTCCTTTTTCTTTCACAGCCACAACAACAGTCAGAGATTTAACTTAGTGTGATGGATAATATGTGCAATTGAGGAGTTTTACTATGCTGGTTATTAGCTGTGCTCAAATCTATGAAAAGGGGGCATTTTTTCGCTGTACTGTTTTTGAAAGGGCAGCTATGCTTTTTAATACCACATTAACAGCTGTTTGAGAACATGCCACCACTATTGATTCTCTGAAGTCGTAAACAATTGTAAAACTTGATGAAAATAACAAAAGCTTTAATCTCAAACCCACTTAAGCATTCATGTTTTTATTTAACACCTGTAATCTGTTACAAACAAGTTTGTATCTTTAAACTGAACAAACATCTCCCTGTCCTGGGATAGAGTTAATTTTCTTGCTAATAGCTGGTATAGTGCTGTGTTTTGGATTTAGGATGAGAATAATGTTGATGACACACTGATGTTCTAGCTGTTGCTAAGCAGTGTTTGCACTAGTCAAGGACTTTTCAGCTTCCCAGGCTCTGCCGGGTGCACAAGAAGCTGGGAGGGAGCACAGCCAGGACAGCTGACCCAAACTGGCCAATGGGGAATTCCATGCCATATGACATCATGCTCAGTATATAAACTGGGCGGAGGTGGCTGGGGAGCAGCAATCGCTGCTCGGGGACTGGCTGGGCATCAGTTGGTGGGTGGTGAGCAATTGCATTGTGCATCACTTTTGTACATTCTATCATCATCATTATTATTATTATTTTCCCTTCCTTTTCTGTTCTATTAAACTGTCTTTATCTCAATCCACAAATTTTACCTTTTTTTTTTTCCTATTCTCTCCCCCATCCCACTGAGGGGGGCTGGAAGTGAGTGAGCAACTGTGCGGTGTTTGGCTGCCTGCCGGGTTAAACCACAACACTGCCTTTAAAGATAGTGACAGTAGTAAAATATTACAGGAAATGCTTTAGAATCTTTTAAAGCCTTAGAAAGTGGGTAGAAATGCATAGTGGAAAAAAACAAATTACATGGGATGGGACGAGAGGTCATGTTTTCCCTTCTGGTTACAATGCAACTTGGGGCTGTGCAGCTCAGAAGGTTTTGAAGTGTTGGCTACTACCACAGGGAGGTACTGAACTTTGCTGAGCCTCAACTTCTGCAGGGCATGAGGACCCTGCAAATCAAGACTCATGCTGAGCACTGGCAGCTATRGGGGCTGGAAATCTGAGGACTTTGCCGCCCCTTAATTGTTCTGCATCATCTTGGGCATCAGATCTCAAGCAAGCCTCTTCTCACTGCCCAGCTGTCAGTTCCTACTCCTCTTGCAGCAGAACAGGCCCTTTTCTTCTCCTTAAACAGGCAGGCTTCAGTGTCCCAGAGAGGAAAAATACGTCCTATTTGGATTTATACCATTTTGTCAATTCTCCAGAAGTGGGCAAGGGAAGGGAGGAGAAATAGAACAAGAGTTTAAGCATAGATGATCTGGAATTATGCTGTATATAACTCAAAGTTAAACTGAGCTATTCACATAGCATGTGACAGACCCAGAGTTCAAGCTGACCTAGCATGCCTAAGTGGGTTAGTAGGGTGAAAAGGAAAAAAAAACCACCTAGGGAAACAAGGCTACAAGAAGTTTGAGTCTAAAGACTCAGCAGTAGATGAGTTTTGGGTTGCTAGAGGACTCCCAATCAGTGCTTAGAAGTTATAGGACGAGAGGAAATGGCCTCAAGTTGCGCCAGGGGAGGTTTAGATTGGATATTAGGAAAAATTTCTTCACCAAAAGGGTAGTCAAGCATTGGAACAGGCTGCCCAGGGAAGTGGTGGAGTCACCAACACTGGAGATATTTAAAAGACGTGTAGATATGGCACTTCAGGACATGGTTTAGTGGGCATGGGTGCTGGGTTGATGGTTGGACTCAATGATCTTAAAGGTCTTTTCCAACCTTAATGATTCTATGATTCTATAATAAACTAAGCAGTTCTGACATAGTACCTCATTGTGGCAAACAAAACAATTAAAACTGCAGTATATTAACTGATATCCAAGACAAAGGTAAGTAAGTGTGATGCATCACACTGTAGATGTGGTGATGTACTTAATTTTTGCTTTTGCAAAAATCTGATTTCAGATGCAAGGCACTGCAATTGCACAGGTAGCTAGTAAGCTGAAGACGGAAGATGTAAAATCTTTTTTCTGCATCATTTCACTCTTCACATATGGGGTAAGAACAGCTTTTTAACTTCAGTTAGATCTACTGCCTTGATTTATACAATATATGCCACTTCTGAGTTTTAGACCTATTATCAAACTAGACTACTAAAATGGTGTGCTTTTTTGATTGCTACTAGTAAGTTACTTTATCGAGATCTATTAAAAGCCATCAATTAATATAACTAACATTCACCAGTCAGAGACAAATTACTGGACTCAAAGCAATAGCAGTAGGAATGAAGTGAAATTCCAGTCTTTGTTACACAGATTTGCAGAAGAGATGTTTTAAATTGCCTCTTTCAGTTTTAGACATGCATTCTTTTACTTAACAGCCTGCATCTCTATTTAGCTTCTAACATCTATGAAAAAGGAACATTTACTTCATAAATACCTGTGTCTTGAGTATGTGATTTTTGCAGTTCTAATAACAGATCATTCTATCTTTGAACAGTCCCAAATCTTAGTTCTGTGAAACCTTCCATGAGACATCAGGCAAAAGAGAATGCCAAATACAATGCTGCCAGGATTCTTAATGCATAGAAAGCAAGAGCTACGTGTACTGTAAAAATAATTCAAAGCTGGAATCATTTATCTGTCACTCTATTTGTAATTGTTGTCTTTTGAGTGTAGAAAAAAACCTTCATCTCTAGCACTGTTCCTTTTCCTTAAGTTCTGCAAGAAATTTTCCTAATGATAAAGCTCTTATGCAAAAAGGATACAAGTCTTTTATAATGAAGAGTATTAGGCAGTATTGACATAGATTCTGCGCTCTCCTTCACTTCTTAAGAGTAAGAGCAGTTTGTTTCAAAGTTCAAGCACAATACATGCAGTATAGTTACTGCAGTGTTTCATCAATTCCATCCATAGCCACTATAGAAGCTGCTATGGCAGCAGAAAAGCAGCGAGCAATCCTTACACATACATTCAGTAAGCTGAAGACCTAATAAATGCATGTCAGGTTAGTAGTAAACATTATTACCTTTATTTCTCAACAAAAAAGTTGTAGCTAATAGAAAAGCTTATGCTTATTTTTGAGTTTCTAGAACATTCTTAGAGGTTTGTAGTACACGTCAAGGCCATATGTTGTTTATAAAAAAATTGTTCTTGCCCCATTACCCTTTCCGCTCTGAGGTCAAAAAAGCTTTTTTATCATGAGAACATACAGTGAAGATTGTCAAAGGTAGCAGTTTTCAAGCAGAGACATACTAGTTGGGACCAAAGCTGGAGCAAATGAAATGTCCAGAGGCCATATTAAGTCCTACAGTCAGATAAGAGCCTGTGGAATACCTTGACAATATATACGGTTGGGTGTTACGACAGTCTCAAAAATAATCTTAAAAATTAACTAATTACCCTTTCAAACATGCCATATTATCAGAGTCCATATCTTTTGTACCATGTAAGTGAAGACTAAATCTGCAGTCCTCACAGCAAGTCTAGACAGAAGAGTAAGTCTCTTAAGACAACTGATGTCAATAGAAAACTAATAACCTTGTAATATTTGTCTAGCAGCAGCAATCCTTTGAGTTTCTGAATCTTCACATTCCACACGGTCAGATTTCAGTACATAATACTCAGCCCACATCATCAGTACAAATCCTGACTTCATATTAACAACTTATTCAGAAGATTCAGCTACTGTGCATCCTGCTTCTTTCTTCTAAGGCAGCTCACATCATCATCATTTTCCCTCATGATTAACTTGACACAGACATTGTGGCCATGAACTATTTGAAAAAAATTCTCCCAGGAGCACAAGGCCATTCAGAGGTTCTTGTTTACAGCAGTCCATTACTTTGCAGGTAGTACCCAGCTAGAAAGATTTAACCTTCTTTTTCTAGCTCACTTAAGTGTTGCAATGACCAAAAAGAGAAACAAGAGCTTCCTTGAGATTAAGAACTCCAAATCCCCTTCCGCTGCCCTCAAAGCTTAACTTCATTCTGTATCTGCTTTCTTTCAAGCCAGTATCTTGACACAGGAAGATCACCTCCATTGCACATTTGACTCTGTTGCCTACCTATAACCTTTTGGTGACAGACTTTGCACATTTGTGAACATGAGTAATATCTTGCTCCTAATAAATATGTTTCAGTGTAACTGGGTGATCTAGTTTCTGTATGAATCTGTCACACTACCCTAACACTGCTTTCCTTATTCCTCTCCAGACACTTGGCACAAAAATGCATTTGGAAGTAGGAGCTACCCTTCTCACTGAGGGAACTGGTTACTTAGTCACTTAGAACATAGTCCATACTTTCTCATATGACAGAAAAGGATGTTGGAGAATAGCTCAGACGAAAGAGCACCAAGCACCCTCATATGCAAATTCAAGCTTAACATAACCATCAACCTGCACCTAGTTTTACAATGAAAGCCTCCTCCTGAGATACTCCGTTCTACATCGTCATTGGAGACTCCCACGAGGTACCCCTTACCACGTGAAGCAAGCTTCCTTCAGAGCCGAGCCATCTGCAAAGACCTTTCTGTGCAGCCTGCTCAGCTCAGATACTAGGACGGCTGGGGGCAGGAGGTCCTGCATGCACTATCTGTAGCCACTGTTCTCTGGACTTAATGCCAAGTCAAGGGCAATTTGTTCCTCCAGCAGAGACCAGGAAGCTCCTAATGAACAGCAGGTAACCACTCAGGTGAGTTTACTTCCTTTGGACTGTTTTCAGGATGCATTAGGCCACTCCTGAGAGCAGCTGGAGGCTTGTTCTACCAGATCAGAGAGACCCTACCTTTCTCACACAGGGTGTTACGATGGTTTACATCTGTGCAACACTAAATTCAAAGCTGCAGTCAACCTGTCAGTGTGTTTTTGAGGATAGTATTGATGACAGTTGCTGAAGCAGCTGGATCTCACCATTGTATTGAGAAGATTTTAATGCAGCATGCAGAAGCACAGCAGTTAACAGATTAACAGCATCAGTGCAAGTTTACAGATGAGCCACTTTTGGCTGAAGCGGACAGTGTTTGATTCAATAGTCACAAACACACATTCTTGCCTCAGTTTCTGGGAAGCTATAAACATGTCAGCTAAAAGGCTCAAATATATCAAGTAGTTGGACTACGAGAGAAGCAGAGAAACCTTCTTTGACAAAAGTTGAAGTTGGCCTCCAAAACCAGAGGCACTGGTTCCTCCTCCCGTCACATTACACTCATGCTGGCCAGAGACCACTACGCGTGCAGAGACAGGAGCTTAAAAACATTTCATTTACTGAAATGCTTCAGAATGGGCTGTACCATATGCACACACACCTCTTTCTTCTTCCTAGTATTCTACAGTTCAGTGCATTTAGGAAATGCACCATGCATGCTGCATCTGGCCATGTTAAGAAGAGAATATATCCTACCCATTGACGTGTCTGCACGTAAGTGTGTATCTATCTATCTATCTATTTATTTATACAGCTTAGTTAAAAATTGTCTTAAGTGCTTGGACATAGTAATCAATATGAATTATGTATGAAATCATGTAAGTAACAGACTTGAAACAATTTAGTTATCAGGAAGTCACCCACCACTTCCCGAGTTCAGAGACTTGTCTTTAGAGTACTCTCTAAACTAGACATGCACAGTACCAGCATTAAAAAACAGAGCTGCACACTTCCTCAGCCCTTTTATCTTTTCAAGCTACTTAATTCTGAAGGGACTACAGAGAAAGAACAGGACCCCATAGTCCCATGAACATCTCAGTTCCTAGTTACTACCTTTTCTCATTTGAACGCTGTCTGATCAACATGCACAGTCCACTACGCCTCACTCCAAAGCAGAACCCTTCTCATCTGAAAGCACACTTCAGAATGATGGTTTAGCAGTGACTACAGAAGAACAACCCTTTTTAACAAATAGAGCATTAACAACGAGTGTTTGTATAAGGATATAGCAGGAAAGGTGCTCTGGAGAACTCCAACAACATAAACAAGGTCACTTGAGTTTTAGCAGAGAGAGTCAGTAAGCTCATTTTAGCAATCTTGTGCCATTGTCTGATATAAGAACCAGTAGAAGACAGTCAACACTTCCTATCTTTCATTTGAAAAAATAGCAAAGAGGGATTTTCCGAACACTTAATTCTGTTTGGTGTAAGGAAAAGCAGGTTTTATTTGCAACGTATGCAGTCAGGCTTCAGTGCCCTGGCAAAAGAACCAGGTTAATCTATTACCCAAGATGAAATTGTGACAACCTTTGACAGATAATTGGTGTAGATAAGAGGGGAAGGACACCCCCCCCCCCCCCCCAGTTAAGAAGGACAGGAAGAGTAGCACAGTGTAGTTCAAAAGCAGTCTCAACAGGTCTGTAAGTAACAGGTTCAGGTTTCATCTGAAAAAATGAAGTATCTCTATTATGCCCATGAGAATCAACATTAATTAATCAACTAATTATCATCCACAGACTAAAGTGGTGAGACAACCAGATAAACTTTACCTGAGCAAATGGGTAAGTTGAATCTTGTGAGAAATGAGTGACAAAATATACTCAACCACAGCTAGGCAAGATTTGGTTCTCTTACTCTGGATGACTGTATGCCAACAGACAATCATGATCTAAATTACAGTCTTCAGAATCCATGTTTTGAGATGCAGAGAACATGGATCACAGGAAAGCACCCACACCAACTCACAGAAGATCCAGAATGAGAAGGGAGAACACTCCTTCTGAAGAAGTCCTAGAATCAGAATTACACTACTTAAGCTATGGCCACAAAGATGAAGTAAAAGGAATCCTACCTCATTCTGCAAGGTACTTACCGATCTAGAGAAGATAAAAATGCAGAAAAAGTTTTCCTCTCCAATGGACAAAGATGCATCAAACACTAAGCCCAGACTCATCTATGAGAAAGAAATTCTGAAAGATACTAGTAGCAAAACACAATGTAATGTTCAGGTCTCGTTACTGCTTCAGCTTGTGGCAGAAGAGTAAGAAGCACACACTGACTTCCCTGTGATGTCATTAAGAGAAGCGTAATTACACACAAGTCATTAACCAAGACTAAGCACAGAGCAAATCACAGGCTTGGAACGATTTGAGACAGAAAGCCAAGCCAGGTCTGGGCAAGTCTAAAAGATTTGTCCTAGCTAAAGGAGGCAGGAAGATGCCTCTATTTTTAGGCTAAGAGTATTTTTTTATTATAATTTTATTGCCTTCGTCTTCGTCCATGCTGCAACGTTACATATTCAAACAATAATGGAACAGAAGGATGCCAAATCCTTACCTGTTAGGAAGTAAGATGCAGAAATTAAAAGACAGAAGTTAAAATCTTAACACAAAAGGCTTGTTGCTGCTGCATTAACTTCCATTTTCCATCCTGGTTTGGGAAACAATACAGACACTTTCATAATGAAACTTGAAGCACTTATACTACACTGGAGAAAGCACTATTTATTCTGAGACAGAAGTGATTGCTTAAGTAGAGCCATCAGTTATATACAAAAAATACTTCCTGATGTAACTGTATAAGACGTATGTCAGAAAACAAAACAATCTCCAAGGAAATTAAAGCTAATTCAAACAGGAAGATAAGTTTATAATGAATGATAGTAACAACCTGATTCATCTTCCTCATAAGTCTTTCATAACTCCTCAGTGGATTTCACAAAAAGAATGAATGTCACAGTAAGTTTCCACAGAAGTACGCAGATGACAATACAGAACTCGCTGTTTTCAAGAGGTAGATACAAGGCTTAACAGGAGCAAGAAGGCAGGTTTCACTCAAGAGCATGGTCACACTGGGTTGCATTTACAACGATATAACGGCGTTGTTTAAACTATCCTGTTGTCTTCTCAGTGACTACCTGTCAACTAACTGAACAGGGGGAATGCTTGCTCAGTTAACAATAACAATAATGTTAGTCAAGACAACAGCTTACACTTTTACTTAAATGGAATAACCTTGCTATAAAATCTAGTACAAGGCTTACACTTAAAATTAATAGTTTAACTGGTCAAGAAGACATGATTCATCCACTCTGCCAGGTAACAGACACAGGTCTGAAGAGGCAATGAGCTTTTGTATATATTGCTGGTCTAGCCACTTTTGCAACACGCTCTTGCTTCAGCAAAAATCCTTTACCAGAGAAGTCCTGAGGGTTAAATCCATTGCCCTCTGATATCAACTGAGCCTCTAGCCATTTCAAAGGGCATTGTGAAATGTGGCAATGCATACCCCCGCGCCATTCAAAGCAAGCTTATTTCATCCTAACTGCTGCTAAATACACTGTAGAAAGTCAAATCTGTACAAAGGTATTAGACTTTAGTCCATCTCACAAATGCATTAAGGTACGTTTTAATAAAGACGACTCAAATTCCATTGCATGCAAGTCAAATTGGATTAAACAGGTTGGGTAACAGCCATTCAGAACTCCTCTCCAAGTATGTTCAGACCTTCGTAAGCCTATGTGAGCAGCATAAAGTGTTGGTAAAAGACGGCAAAAGGTGTGCGTGGGTGTGTGTGTGTGTGTACACACACCCATACACCCCCCAAAAACACACCTCCAAAGCTTTCCCTTCAAGCTCAGGATTCCTTGTACAAGTAACACAGTTAGTGGGTAAAACACACCCTCAGCTCCTCAGAACAAGCTCACATTACATCAATCTACGTTAAATCCCAGGCTTAACTCACCTTCCACACAAGCTGTTAAAACTAAATAAATGCAATAGTAAGGAAGAACCCTCAAGACCACTGGGATCAGCATTAGGTAAGCCAACCTATTCTACCTCTACTGCACCCTTTAATTAGAAGGCAAACTACACTGAAGGGTGAATTCCACCCACCACCACTTCTCACACCCACTCAACTGATATTACCTATCAGAACAGAGGGAAGGGGGACAAAACACTCCCCTTTTTCAATTTTGAGCTCAATATGAACTGGATAGTGGACTGATACGATAGTTCATTAACAGAAGGAAGGACAGCACACTAGAAAATTTCGCTGAACCGCAGGCAACAGGGCTGAAATACAGTTTCGACTAATTTGCTGCCAGTATCTCCTTCACTTTTCATGGCTATGTAGCCAGTTAATTCAGCTTGTTAGCAAGGGACAAATAGCTCCACTGGAAAGGACAAAAGTTTTATTCYTTACAAGTGTCAAACTTACATAAGCCAACACACTGCTCTCCTGTATTTGGAATTTCTACTTGGATTGCAATTCATGTGTTGAAATGAGTGGTTTTGTTTCCAAAACTGCTCGTTCAGTAACAGATCAGAAAGTGATAAAAGGACAGCTACCAACCCTAAAGCTAATATACAAAACATTTTTGGTCAAGCTGATCTGGAAGTAATTCTGAACTGAAGAAGAAACAACTTAGAAACTGACTGGATTCCATCATTTAAAGTACAAACAAAAGGGCAACCATAATTACCAATTCCACCTATGATACTGTGTTTTTCCCCTCCATTTTCACACAACTGATCAGTTCGTAACAATTTGCAATGACGAGTGCTACTGAAATTTGCTGCAGAAAATGCAAGAGGAAGCAATAAGGGCAATGCCATAATACATATGTGTTTGTTTGTTTTTTTTTATTTCTGTATGCAATGTAATGTTTAGGCACATTGCTTGGGACGCCTTCTAAAATAAATCATTGGCCATTGTTTAGAGTATCCTTTTGGCTTTAAATACTGGTCAGGAAAAGAAATGATGTACAAAATAAATGAATATAACTATTACAGAAACAAAAATGGATTTGCATCTAAAAGTGCAGGAGGTGAAGTACTTTAACCCTTTCACCAGACGATGTGGCAATATACAGTATATTGCTTCTGTTTGTTTGAGAAGGCTGTTGGAATTTTACACTGACATAGAAAATTATAAATTACACAGAATTAGTTTCCATAATCACTATATATATATATATACACAAACCAGCCGTRAAAAAACTGGTTTAGAACATACAAATAAAAGCCTCACACAGATCAGTACAGTGAAAGTAACAATTAACATGCTCTGCTGCCAGAATTTGTATTAAAAACACTATATACCTTTAAAATGCATGTACTGTAATTACTTTAGCAGCACAGGCATTTCATTTATTTGACTTGTCTAAAAGGATTATAGCATTTTAAATACGCAGATTGTTCTGAAATGTTTCATTGTATAATGCTTGGTATTAAACTAAATCTTGGTGAATGGGTTAAAAGGCAGGTGAATCACTTAAACACAACAAGCCATGTGCACTTCAAATATTCTAGTGTTTCACCTGTAAGGTATTGTTTCAAGCAAACAAGACTTAAGAGAACATATGGCTTTACAGTAACATCAATTTGTCAACTAAGTTGTAGCAATAAATACTTAAAATCTCTACCAATAGACTTACATTTTTGATCTGTTTTAAACAGTACAGAAAACAATTACCAATTAAAAAACCTGTTGTAAAATGTTGAACACCAAAAAATTCTTATTTAAATCACTTTTGTAAGCTAAAACAACCAAAATAACATTTATAGGGCATTTCAGTTTCAGAAGAAACATGAATTCATTTTTCTTTTCTTTTTACAAGGTGAAAAATGTATGAAAACTGCTAAATACTTTGGTCACACTAATCGTCAAATAGTTATGTCTCAAATACATTAGATTTGTGTATTCACTTTTTTATAAAACTATTCTTACAGCCATTTTAACTATAGTAACACTACTGTCATCATTACATGGGTAGCAGGATCTTATTTCACAGGCCACCCATTATTTAGAACAATACAATATAAACATACGCAAAAATTATTGGTATTTCTCAATGTGCAATATTTTTACACTTATTAATTTCTGTACAATGTCTTAAAATCTAGAATATAAATGTTGCTGGTCCTGATCCCTTGCGAAATTAGTGCAGCAGTGACTGGCTTCAACAGGGTCTAGATGAAATCCTTAAGAAACACTCAAACACCTGGATATCAGTTCATTTTCTTCAGTCAAGGTAGTAGACATCACATATCATACAGGGCCATTAACAGACGCCTCTCCTAAATGGGTGTGTTGATCAGTCCTAAGAGCCAAAAAAAGGTGTAAGTATACAAGAAACAAGAAGGGTCCAAAACAAATTTGGGTAGGTGAAAACAAAAAAACACCCCAACCAAAAAACCAACAACCCCAGATCACGTGGAGCATGACCCTTGAGTTGAAGAGAGGAAACACAAGCTAATAACATGTTCACCCCATTAATCTTCTGGAGTCCAGCATTTCTGGAGTCCTTACTGTCTAATTATGCATAGCACTTTAACTGAGCACACAATTGAAGAGTGTTTGATCTTTATTAACTGAGCTACTAAGTGATCTCTAGAGACGTGGTATCTCCCCAAGAGAATCACTAATAAAAAGCACATTTCTGATACTTCTCCAGATCTTATTCCGTGAGGCAAAATGCGAGTATTTAAGGTTGCATTTGAAAGTAAGCAGCTAAGACACAACAGGAAAAACAACGTCTTAAAAAAAAACAACCTGCTTTAGTTACTAATCTAATCTACAAACTGCCATTTCACAAATACTTTGAATGTCAGTCCATTAGCATGAAAAGTTCAGGAAGTATGGAGGAAAATAAGGAATAAACCTGCAAAAGTGAAAACAATAACAGTATATACATTTCTAGGTAAGTTTAGTGTAAACGTGGGCTCAATTGCCCTGGACTAACACAAATAAAGAGATCAAATCAGTAGTGCATGAGAACATTAAGAATTGCAAGCAACAAAGGCAAAAAATCTCAACTTCAATTCAGTGCAAGTCTACTGAATATATTTGAAGATTCCCTTAAAGAATATAAATACCATTTGGAACTACACATGAAAAAAGTTACCTGTAACTCCTGTTCTCTGATGGTGTACATCACAGAGAAGCCACTCTTGGGTCCGTGCTCTACATGCACATGACCAGCAGGAGTCCCCTAGCTAAGTCTTTGGCTGCTAAGCTCTAAAAACACTTTTTAAAAAAATATGTACACATTAGACAAAAGACAGACAGCACTAGATAAAAGTAAACACTCTTTAGAGAAAACTGGAGGGTAAAAAACAAGTGCTGCATGGACAGGAAGTCCGACAGGCCGCACTGTTAATATGTAAGTCACTAACTGGAAAAAAGTCCATGACAGAACAGGGCTCCTAGCAGAGATTACTACTGCTGGCCATCAGCCAAAGACCTACCTAGGGGACTCCTCCCACTAGTCGTACATGCATGGAGCCCCAAAAGCACAATTATGTATCTTGATATTTACACTGCGCTTATATGAGGATCTGCTGTGACAGCCACCTTTAGAGAAAGTACTGAGCTTCGCTGAAGCCAGCTGGATTCAATGAAAGGAGTTCCTCAAGATCTCTTGCAACTCAAAAGCAATCCAACGAACTGCTAGCTCTGAGAGCCCTCTGTTGGTTTAAACAAGCATCTTTACTCAAAAGGCAATCACCTAGTACCCAACGATTTCTTCCCTACAATTTAATGCTTATCAGCATTAAAAATATCGTCTTGATAAAAACAGTACCTCCAGATAAAGAGGTTTATGAAAGACAGTTTCTGGGTTTCCAACTTTAACTAAGTATACAGGGATGTGTTTTTTTCTGATTAGAATCCACTTCTTGATTAAATTTATGGAATTTAAACAGAGTAGAAAGTTCTGGCTTACAGGAAAAGGTAGCAGTGTATTAGTGTAACACCCAGTACCACAGAGGTAAGACATACTAGCTCATAAACAAGTCTAAAAAACAGAATCTAAATTTGTAAACGTGCTTGCATCTTTCTTAGTCTGCATACAGTATAATCAGAACATGCAGTAGAGTTCTGTGTTGTATGTAGAGCTATACTCTAGATCTCTGCTTACAAAAGTATTTCAATTTTGACTTCACTAGAAAGCTAGATATAGAATATAGCATCCAAAGTCTTAAAAATGACTAATTCTTTCACAGAATTTATGTGAGAATTACCACATTTCTCTAATAATAGTTTTAAATCTATTAAAGTCAAGAAACACAACTGCTTTTAAACTATTAAAACAGCTAGTTAAATACAGATTCAGAAAACATATATGTGTGTATATATATATTTCGGATTCTGATTTTCAGAATCATACTCCTGTTTATACTGCAAGGCAAAAGTGACTGCTGGAATTGCTTTTAATTAAGCAAAATCCTCTTCCCCTCAGAACACGCTCCCATTCAGAACAACCTCAGCTCCCCAACAAGAAGGCAGCACGCACAGCTCTGACCCCCCAAGCCCTGCCCTGCAGGAAGAGGAGCACACCCTATGGATTACTCAGGGTTTAGTAAATACACATTTAGGTTTTCCTTTTACAAGGGTTTTCTCTGAGACAGCTCAGTTCCTCTGGGCACCCTTGAATTACACGTAAAACAGGAAATGGCAGCATACCACTCTTCGCCTTAACACCAAGAATCAAGCCTCTGGGATTGTACCTGATGTTCAACAAGATGTTAGTTCTCCTAGGAAACCAGTAAACTCTTGCCTAGATATTAATTTTAAAGCACTTATGAATACCTAAGTTCCAGAGCAAGGTCTTCACTGAATACTGCCTTCAAGGGTGGAAATCTTCTCACCTACTTTAAGCTCTTCATTGTTTTAGTCTTTTAAGATAAAGATGAATCCTGTTCTGACTAAAGTCTAGAAACGAGCTCAGATATGAAACATCTGCATGCATTAAGCATTTTAACATTTGGTGATTAATGTCAACCTACACGCATTTGATTTTGGTGAAGCCATACTAGACTTAAGACTTGATTGTGTATGTTTCCATATCATTGTAACTTGGGAGGCAAAACAACTCCCAAACCAGTACCTTCAACAGGAAATGAAACAGGAGAAATACTGCATAGTGCATTTTTTAGAGAAAGCAGTACTACCTGACAATTTAAGAGAAACAAATTTATGCAAGAGCAGCTTTCTCTGTTTGGTGGTGGTCCCCTCAGAATTGTATCTTGAATTACTGTTCTCCAAGACTACATTAGTAGTAGCCAAGCTGCCAAAGAAAAAGGTCATCTTTTCTTTCCTCCAATAAGTATGCTAAGCAATCCAGGCTGCTCCATATTTCAGGCAAGTTTTATTTGAAACAAATTATTTATGTACTTTGAAAAAGCTTCTCCAAATCTACAAATATCAGATTAATACCTCACGAAGACAAGAGAGCAAATAATAACCGATTCACAATCAAACAAGCATGACTTAAGGCACCATTTCCTTTCTGTACAGCTGCACTAGTGGACTCCCCCCAGACTGTTCAGCAGTATGAATACAGAATGAAAAAAGGTAGACCTAAGTTAAGTAAATTTTCAGGACAAAGTCAAACTTATTTTTTTTTTAAATCATCATTTTCATAAGTGTATCAATTCACTATTCTAACTTCATAATATATCACAACACAGGATGGGGATATTTACAACACCCTGCAAGACACATAGTACAAGGCAAATACATTTTTAACAACTCAAGAGTCTTAGAATCAACAGAAAATATAACTTGTGAGAATTTTATAAAATAGATGCAAGCACATGTTCAGATTGAGCTAAACTCAGAGCTGATAACTAACAGAAATTCATTAATCTCTTTAGATCAATCCTATTAGAAAAACACACAAACTGCTATTTAGAGGATTGAAAGCATCCTTGAATGTAGTTACCTCTGTTCTGGACTGCTGTTAGTAGGCTGCAGAGCTGAAGGAGCCTCTTCTGCAACCTCTGCATTCTCTTCTACTACATATTTACAAGAAGCATCCTGAGAGGTAGACAATTTTCCTTCCTCACTTAAAAAAAAAAACAAGGAAAGAAGTTATTTAATTTTTAAGTTTACTTWCAGGAAATTTCAGGCAAGAGGAGAAAACTGGGAGATGGGTCCGTATTTCACATGCAAATGGATTTTAAGTTATGATTGCAACATGAAGATCAAGCACATGGCTCTAGACTTTACAAACACCTAATAATGCACCAGTGCTTACGTCCATTAAAACTTGACTGGATAAAACGGCAGGAAATACAGTGATTACRAATAAGATCAGAAAGGAAATAAGGAATGTGTGTGATGCCTGAAGTGGTAACAATCACGGTCATGATCCTTTACTATACATACCGATAGGATTTCAACACTCTGAAGCCAGAAGTATGCAAAAATGGAAGGAAGAAAGTATAAAAGAAATTCAAGATTTCCTCACAGAAACTGGCATTAATAGTCTGTCCATGAAACATATCAGCAGAATCATTAACTCATCATCATCTTTATTAAACTCCCTAATAACTCCACAGTGAAATACGATGTACGGGTTATGCGATACTAAGACTGCAGTCCAATCTATTTCATGAACCTCCTCTCAGAGACAAAACCAAACACAGTTCAGTGAAAAAGCAGTACACTCACACTATATAAGACATTACCATGTAACTAGGCAGCCTCAAAAGTCATTAGCAAACAAACACTTGTGTTTTGCCTCTAAATCAAAGCTTTTCTGCCTCTCTATTCCACCCTCTCCCACCTCAGCCACACCATTATGAGTGCACTAAAATACAAATTTGACCATATGCCTGCAAGAGATAGTTATAAGACAGCTCTGAAGTAGACACAAACATCAATCTTCTACCTCTGTGGCAACAAATCAATTTATGCAAGAAGTCAGGAACATTTTAAAGCCACCCTCCTCTGCTGATTTTTCTTCCTATTCTTACAGTTCTCCTTTCGATGGATCCTTTAAATTTCAATGAATCCTTCTCTTTCCTTCCATGCCTCCTTATACCTGCAGAGCCTGTAAGAATCTCATTTGCCTTGATACTCTTTGTATTTGTTCAAAATAAAGTACTTGTCACCATCACCATCAGAACCGGTCTCCTCATTTTTTAATTTTTTTGGAAAGGGATAGTCTCTGCTTATCCATTCTTCCCTTCTCATTCTCCATTTTGAACTAAGTTCAGAAACCACATTTTTAACTTGTGGAAAGCTGCAAAGGACAACTACTGTGCTTATGATGCTCCTCCTCCCCTCAACATTGACTTCAACACCATCAATTTTCTATTAGCAGAAACCTATAGGTCTGGAAGCATCCACTTTGCCAGGTACAGAGGCCAGAGCAGGACCTCCTCTCGCTACTCTAATTGTCCCTTAACCTAGACTTTTTTTTTTCCCCAGCATTGTTTTATATATTTATTCCAAAGGAAATACTACTTTTCTCTCCCATTTGTTGTTCTGGCATATTTAAAAGTCAGTTTAAAGAAAGCCACATGAGCATTAACTCAGTATGAGGCCGCATACCTCTATCAGAGTAGAACAGCCTCCATATTTAAGACTTTCAGCCTCCTCCAACATTTCCTTAATCTTCCCTTTCCAAATCAAGATCCCAGAGTCCCCACTGCTAGAGGTTTTCAAGATGCGATTGTACAGAGTGCTAGATAATCTCATCTGGGCTCCCTTTCCCACAAAAGGTTGGACATGATGATCTTTTGAGGTCTCTTCTGACCTGGGCGATTCTATGATATTGGCTCCCTTTGCCAAGAATTGAAGTGCTTACTCCACAGCTCAAGCAGGTAATTCCATGAAGGCAGGCAGGAATTGCCACCACGTGATGTCTCCTCATGTTAGTTTTTGCACCAGTAGCAGAAGTCACAGAACTTTAAAGTGCAGGTGAACTAAAGCAGTTTAAGGAGAAGTGTAAAGACACCATGGATATCTAAATCCAACTGTAAACATCTAACACAATAGGAGTGCAGACCATATAAAAGCATTCCCCAAAATACAGAATAAACTGCAGAGCAGGTGCATCATTTACTAAGTCAGCAAGGCACTATGGTTCCATGYCACTTCAGTCTGCACTGAGTCACAGTCCTGCTCTAAACTGCTTTGGTTCAATTCCTCTAACAAAACCATTTGATTTATAAGCACTGTGCAGCCACAAATGCTCCCTCCTCTGTATTGAAAAACATCAGAAATTAAGTCAGGTGCCAAAAGAGGTTAGAGTTGTTATTTATTGCTTCGATAATCAAAAGGATGGAAGCAAGAGTGATTGAAAGCTGTTACGTTTCAATTCCTGAACCATCCAAAATGAATAGCGCTTATCTACTACCACTAACGGGACAAACTAAAATGAATTTAAAAGAAGGGCAATGTAGGGACTAACAAGGACTAACACTGGGAAGTTTTTTCTACTGAAATGGACTAGGATTTTTTTAAGCAACTTCCAAGACATACGGACAATTTCTTTTCACTATTTAAAGCTAGAATAGGGACAGATACTAGGAAATTATTCTAAAAGAATGAGAAGAGGGTTGCATACCAAAATGCTAGTAGTATGTTCTGATTTGTCAAGATTGGGAGCAGCGGGGAAAGAGGGCAGGCACAGACACGAGGACATAAACCAGCCTCAATTGACAAAGGCAAAATTATTTTGCAGGTCAGACTGTTTGTAGCCTGTTTCCCTACATAAAGATTTGATACTAAATAAAAAACACTTGATCATTAAATCTAAGATCAAAAGATCTTAGTAGACGAGATCTCAAATAGACAAAACGGAAGTGTGCTTTATTCCCATAAAAGGATCACAATGTGGATATATGTAATATGGAATATAACCATGTAACTGTAAGACAGTTATTCCCGAATCAAACACTTTGTATCAGAAGATACCAAAACTAAGGAGTTTGGTCTTCTGGTTATTCTAGAATTCCATGTGCCATATGTAGTCCAGAACAGATTTGACACCATCATCCAGACCACCAACAGTGATCACCCCAAATGTCTGATGAGTTACTCAAGAGCAGTGCCTGGCTGGCCTTCGACTTCTGTCCTCCATCCTCCTGGATGAGAGGGATGAAATTCCAATCCAGATCTAATAATTCTGTGCAAAATTTAAAAAGCTTAGCTTTGACATGCAATTAACTGTATGTTAAAAGAATAATTGTACATAAAAAACGCACGATAATGTGCATCAGGGTCAAAAATTACTGAGTCAGTCTTCCACTAATAATATTCCACTGAAATTAAGGCTTGGTAAGGGAATTCATATGTTATAGTAACTAACTGGAAGTAAAATTTCAAAACAATTACTTTGGAAGAAGGTTTCTAGTTAAAGCCTCAGGAATTATCACTTGCAAAGAACGCTTTTTGATGACACAGTGTTCCATCAACAGTGCTTATTTTACAAGGGTAGGAAGACAATAAATAGTTATTCTCACCTTTTGAAAACAGCTGTTTCAGTTTTAGCATCTACAGTAAGGCTCAGTGTCTCCTTCATGCTGCCATTCATTACTGTTTCAGTTACCTTGTCTGCATTTTCTACATCATCCTCTCCATCTGAGCTGGCCTCCATAGCAACACTTCCTGGTGCTAGATATTTAGAAGTAATTTAGTACATGGCTGGTTATGTTTCTATTTCATGAGCAAGCATATAAGCCAATATAACCAGAATGATATTTTTGCAGTTCTGTACACTCCTGAATTCTTCCTTACAGAGCAAATCACCTTTCTGCAACCCCCACTATACACATATATAGAGCATAAGTACTTCTTACAGTTGGCTTAAGGAAAAGTCACATTTTGTAACTATTCTTTTTTTTCATTTTGCAAGCCACTTAGTGATGTAGATTGACAATGGTTACTGCGACAGGTTTGCCTGAACAAGACTTTAGTAGGATTATAGTGATGTATTATTTTTCTGTACAGTGAAATTCATTACACAAGCCCACACAGTACAGATTTGACAGTAAATTTCCAAGTACAGACAAGCCTTTGGGAAGTCCAGTCTCCCTGGATTTCTCATCTGCACTTCTTGTTCTGTCTGTTAATAATATATACAAAAAGCTAATTAGCACATGTTTGACCTTTAACCAGTTCATACATGTAGAAGAAAGAATTCGTGCATGCATAGTGAAGGTAACTTTGAAAGAAATGAGCAGGAAGGGGAAATTTGAACACATTCAGGCTACTGTCCTATTGCCACATAGGAAGAGACTAGAGGCTACCACTCTTCTCAGGCATCAGCTCAGCTAACTAAATGCTGACACAGGTGAGGATTCTCTAACAGAACACACTTAGCTTCTTTGCAATGCTTGTCTGTTCATGACGTGCAGGCTTTTTAGAGGTAACAGTAACACTGGGTCCTGTTTTAAATAGGAACCTATTTTGAACAGTTCAGAAATTCTTTGACAAGTCATTTTCATTACCTGGCAGATGAGCAGTAGAGCCAGATGAGGTGTCTCTGGAAACCTAAATTTTAAAGTTCAGGGAGATCTTTCTTGGGTACAACTCTTAAAATCAATCTGTTTGCATTTCTGAATGCAGTGTACTTACTCTCTAGCTGTGTTGCAAGAGCAGTTACATTTGCACTCAAGGGATCAGCTGGGTCTGTGTTTGTTTC
The DNA here is from genome assembly GCA_030449065.1 of Oceanodroma leucorhoa. Taxonomy (NCBI): domain Eukaryota; kingdom Metazoa; phylum Chordata; class Aves; order Procellariiformes; genus Oceanodroma; species Oceanodroma leucorhoa. Next base: position 2,125,363 of record JASVER010000134.1, on the reverse strand, counting down.
CATTTCCACAGGAGAATTACTTCTTAAGGAATCTTTTGAGCTTCAAATACAAAGTAAAAAAGTTTTAGAAACATTTCTGAATAGCAGAATGAATTGTTCTTGAAACAGTATTTTTAGTTCTATATCAAAGCTATGAGTCCTAGAAGTCTACTGACTCTGAATGACAGCAAGTTTTTTGTAGGAGTCTTGGGAAGACATGCTAAACAGAAGTTTAGTAATGCAAAATCCACCAGAACTGAGCTGACTATGTTTGGTGGTGGTTTTATTTTTACTTGTTTTATTTGGTTTGATTACAAGTAGTAGTGGACATGTCCCTGGTAAATAAGGCATACAAGTTTCACTGGCTCCTTGTAGTGTTTCCAACATTTTTAACTGACTTTCTAAATGCACTCCTTGCAACTTGAATGATGTCAATGCAGTCCTCATCATCCACTATGGAAGTGATTTTACTACTTAATCATGTATAGCTACAAGTTTTTCATTCGGAAGGAACTCAAAAGACAAGATTTAGCCACTTGAAACACTTCTCACCATTTATAGAATAATGTCTTTTCTATCCACTAATGTGGCAACTCCAAGTCTTCATTTTCTAAATGAAATAATTCTGTTATCTACTTACCTGCCTCAAGCATGAAACAATACACTGTTTTATGTTGGAAAAATCATACTGTTATATCTGAGCTATTTAATGCCCAGACAGACAATTGAGAGCCAGATGTAAAAATGGAAGAGTCTTCTGATTGGAGAAGGAATCAGTTCTTGACTGCTAGTATTTGGCAACTCAAAACTTAGATCTATATGACTAGGTACTTACACAGAGGACTTCAGTTAATTTTTATGCAGAGTTCAAGGCAAGAAAGGAAAGTGTATCTCAGGCATTCTCAAAATAGCGAATAACTGCCTAACCTAAATATCACAGCTGCATAACCATGCGCAACCACCAAAAAAACCCACAAAAACCCAAACCTATTTGTTTTATAACATCTGTAAAACAGAATCATCATAAACATTTCATGACATTTACATTCAACAGTTCACGTTCAACCTTTCACTGGGTTCAGTCTACACTAAACAATAAAAAAAAAATCACAGCCCAAATTTTGGTCAGAAACCAAAAATTAAAGGACCCAAACATTCTTGCCCCAAATCACTMACATTATTACCTCAGAGAGGACGTGAACTCTGAAAAGGAAGCCCAGCCAGTTTCTTTTGCTGGTATAGGTTCTTCTGTACTCCACACATCAGACCCAACAGAATCCAGATTGGCACCATGTGCGGTCTCCATGGGTACATCGAAGTTAGCTGACCAGTTTGGTGCTGAAAGACCATCAACAAGTTCATTAGGAACAAATTTAAATAAAGAACACGAGTGCATATATGCCTAACACTGATTCTCTATAAGTACATTCCAAAAAGAGCAGCAAAATTCATAACTAGGCTTTATAGCACATGCAGGAGAATCCTCTATATACTGTTAAAAAAAGAACGCATTCCCTAAAAGGGAAGTTCTGCTAGTAAGGCAGAATTTTAAAAACAGTAACTGAGAGTATTCTGCTAAAATCAATATAGTTTATCTGAAGAACAAAAACAATAAACCATACTAGATCACAAGTACAATTCCACTTTATTCCTTGAACTAACATCAACATTTGTTATCATTTTTCAAAATTAATGTCTATAATAAAAAAAAAAATCTTAAGAGTTTTCATCCCTTTTTCAGTTTCCTATGCACATTTTCCTGAACATAGGAAATGAGCATGTCAACTTAGGTATGGGCAGTCTCTAAATAATTTCTCATGCACTATCACCGCTGCTAAGTTTCAGAAAAGTTTAAGGCTTTTTACAACTTGAAGTATTTATTGGTATTTTAAATTTTGGAGCAACTGTGACTTAACAGCATCTAATTTAGGATAGGTCAAATCAAAATACTTCACCTACCCAAGGGAAACATGTTTTTCATTAACACTTACATACAAAAAAACAGGCTGAAAAGGAAGCTCTGACTAGCAATTAGAAATTCCAACCCAGGCAGATATGGGAGGAGACCCACATGGATCAAAACTTGTTTGACACACAGATGCCAACGACACCAATCTGACAAAAGAAAAGAAAACCCTTAACTTTTCCTTCTATTTTAATATGATTCCTTACAGTCTAGGTAAACACAGGGCTTTTTATCTACAGATATTGCCAGTTTAACTAAAGCAGCTTTAGTCTACTGTGACTTGAATGTGAAAACTTTTAAACTTATTACATCAGTTAAGTTTCCACATAAAAGTCTACTGATGCGCATCTTTCATTCACACATGAAACCAGACCAATGAAAATTCACTTGGCTTCTGTAGGAAGTCTTTTAAAAGAGCATTGTTAGATGAAAAGTTGGTCTGAAAGGCTTCCAGTAAAAATAACCACATTTTAAATTTGGAGATTAACAACCTATTAGTTTTGCAGGCATTCAACACGTATAAATGATTACATTTCATCCTTCCCTTTCTGATTCCTCCTCCTTTTTTTCCTCTTGAAGAATAGAAACATGAATTTTAGAGAGACTAAGTAACTTGATTCAAGACACATGAGGAATTCAAACTTCCCAACATTTGCATGCTCTTTTGCAAGCAGTCTTTACAGTGGGAAAGACTACTTCATTAAAACAGTTGGAATAAAAACTGTAAACAAGGAAAAATCCTASAAAATAAGAATGCTAGATCTAACACTTTCCTGTAACTCAAAGCAGCTGGGAGAAAAGTTACGTACGTTCACTTAAGTCTACTTCCATTTTGTCCTCTGTATTGGTGTGCGATTCAAACAAGTCTTGTTTTGTTCCATCCTCTTCTTCAGAATCTGTACTTTCTTCACTGTCCGTACTGCCCGAACTTAAAATACAAAGAGATAGTTTACATTCTGTGTTTAGTATCAGAATCTGGGCACAATGAAATACTGCAGAGTTTGAGGCTAAAGAGAATTACAAGAGCTATCATTTCTGACAGATTAACTGAGGTATAATTTGTTAGCTGTTTGTATTCCCCTCATTTCTCTCTCAAAAAAACAGGGTTTAAGATTTTTCACTTGATCATGTAAAAAGGCTATCCTTTTTTCCCCCCATTTGCAAGTAAAAGACAAAGATTGGTTTTACTCCTGCCATGCGAAAGGCAGCAGAAAAGGCAAGTAAGGAAACAGATCTGTGTAGAGAGATTTTTGGTCTATTTGGTCTCTTCGCATTAAACTGAAGCGTTGAAATACAAAGCTCTTCAACACCAATCTAACAAGATATAACTTGATTTATTGTAAAATCTAACAACAAATCTAACAAATCTATTTTAAAATCTCCCCAGTTGTATTCCAGTCCATCCTCTTTAACTACATACATTCTTTAAATCCTATGGGCATCTCTCCCTTCCTGGTGAGTGCAACTAACATAAAAAGCAAGGTAATGTGAGAAGGTAAGGATGTACCTGAAACACATCACATTAAGTAACCACAACACCATCAGACAGAATAATTGATGTTGTACAGAAGGTATTAGCAACATGCATTTCAAACGTTGCAAGGGAAGAAGAGATTGGGTTTGTGACTCAAACCACAAGAAGGTCAGAAAAGCCAAGACTACCCTGGGACAAAATTCAGTAGATATTAAGGCAGGCTGCACAGCCCTGAGAGTTTTGGGGACCAGGTGCTCCTTCTCCTCAATGCAGCTTCCTCTCCAGTCTTGTCCACAACCACACTGGTACTGTAGAGAGTACAGGAAGGTCTACAGAGGTGTGGAGCTGGACTGCCTTGTCCAAAGCAAGAATGGCTGACCAGGTTTAAAAGCAGAGGGAAAGAATAACCAGCCAGAAGAAAAAAAGCCACAAAAGCTGAAGTGCAGGAAGAGCTGAGCAGGCAGGGCAGCTGTTGCCATCTTCTGCAAATTATGGCTGGAAGACAGACACTAGAGCCATCCCTCTACTCATTTCTCCACAGAATGGAAATAGCTAGTTTTGCTGGACAGCCTGTACTAACAGACAGCTGGAACCAAAAGACATGCTCAGTATTGAGGGCTCAGGATACTGCTATTTGGATAAAAAACATATTTCTTACCTGGAACGCCTCTGGGACTCTGGTGTAAATGCAATATGTTTTTCCTCCCAAATGTCTTCTTCATCAGATCCACCATCATCAAACTGCTGTATCCGCTCCTTACAGCATGCCTCAAACAAGGCTATATTGCCCTAAACACAGCAAAAAGTATAAAATCTGTATTTATGATTAATCATTCTACTTACATTAGTAAACATTTTGGAAATACATGACTATTCTGAAGATAATCTTAAACCAGTGGGGGGTGGGAGGAAAAACCATTTCTCTAAAAGCAGCAGAAAACCAGGATCTCTTAACAATTTAAAGCTTGTCAAGAAAATATTCAGTGGTGCTTGTTTTACTCAGCTACTAACAAGTTGAGTGGACCATCAAAGAACAGCTAGGAGTTTCCATCATGTTTAAGAACGGCATGCAGGAATGACATTGAAGAGCTTTTCAGATAACCAGACCACCAAGTACTCCAGCTTTTTTTTCTGTAGTGGGGTTCATTTCAGCTCAACTGACAATATCTAGGGTTAAAGTCTCTGTCCTTACTTTCCTGTCCCCACAATCTCACTGGAAGACTGAAATATCTTCCACCCATAAAACACAAGTGTGCAATATACACAAATCAGATCCAAGCCTGTTCTCGAACCTGGCTATACAAATTAGAAGCAATTCTGTTTAATACTGATCACAAAGAACAAAAATAGTGTCTTCCAATTAGAAAATCTCATGATACAGGAACAAGGTAGGGTAGTTATTTTCCAAAAATTACACATCAAAGGAGTAAATACAACAACCACCACCAAAACTTTGAGGTCACACTGAAGTGTAAAAGACAGTAATTCTTCTGAGAGTACAGGAACACATACTTACACTTTCATTCGTATTGAGGGTAAAGTTGATGTCTGAGACCCGATCAAAAGAAACACTACAAAAAAAGCAGATGTATGCAATAAAACAAGATGTTGTATTATGACATGAAGACATTTCATTTCTCTTAGGTTTCTCATTTTCCAATAATCTAAAAATACAAGATTAAAGACAAAGTAGTTTCCAACATAAAACAGTCAAATTCCACATTGAGGAGGCCTGGCATTCATGTGATTTTTTTAAATGTGAAATATTTTAAACAAAAATACAAAACAATGTCGTTTGTTTACAGTTAGCTGTGAAGATGCAATAAGCCTAAGGAAGCGTAACTGAAATGATATACACAAATCTTAAATACTGTACTCTTATGCACTGGAAAAAAAAGTAGGCCTAAAGGTCTACCATGAGACAGTTCAAAATCCTGCGGAGATCTGCATTAGCAATTCTTRTACCTTCTGATTTCACCACTCTATAGAGGGACCTTCTCAACCGGAACAGAGAAAGTGAAAAATGTGGTATCAACTTGTTTCCTAAAGAAAAAAATGAATCTCTAATCTCTATTTTTTTTAAAACCAATCACTGAAGTTTTTTTCCAAACCAAACATTAAATATTAGGCTTTACACGTCTTCACATATTAAGCTATTGACCAGTTTCACTGAGGTAATTACAAACATGTCTTAGAATAAAAATAGCATTAGGCAAACTAAATATCTAGGGGAAGCAAAAAGAAACAGAGGAGGAAAAGATGGGAAATACTACTAGACTTTCAGAAGAGTTAATATATTCATTCTCTAGCCACATACAGCATTGCATTCAGCAGAGCCCATACTACTCTTCCTCTAATTCTCATTGCATTAGAAAGTAGGGAACAAGGTAAGTGGTCTAAAGGAACGCAAGTTTTAAGTGTGACTGAATTACTGTGCAAGTTACCATCTGAATTACTGTACAACAATAAGCAAGTAATTTAAGCTCTAATTGATTCTTGCACAAAAGGCCTAACTTTTTAAAGTAACTTTATCTACAGCTTAATTCACCTCGTGAGTACATCATCAGTATACCTATCACAAATCTCAAGAGATCTGCTTACACAAGTAGTCATCTTCCTTCCACCAAGACCATACACTACCAAAGACATGATCTTAAAGGAATTCCAACTCCTATCCTTGCCAAAATCCACTTGCTTGTAACAAAGTTAAAGAGTATCCTGAGTTGCTTCCTCTCCGATCATATCTTCATCTATAATCTCAGCAGATCATGTGGTGTAAAAAGGCAGCAATGCTTCTTAGATGGCACGTGCAAGCTTCAGGCAACCATCACTTACTAAACATGCCTTACAGAAGAGCACTGAGACGTTTTATTGTATTTTACCCTTCTAGAAACCATCTTAAGGTAATGCTTTTTACTTTCATCTGCATGTTCTTGCATCCCAAGCCACGAATTCTTACAAAAATCAGTATCAACTCTATTTTCAGCAAGAACCCCCATTCTTTCCCTTTCCCATTATGGCATCAGTTTACTTAGAACTGAAGAAAGACATCAGTTTTTGTGTGGGGTGTTTTTGTTGTGGGTGTGGGTGTTTGTTTTTTTTTTTTAACCTGACCAAGATTGTTCTCATTTCCTCATCACTTACCCTATTTGTAGAAAAAAGTCTTAACTGCCCTGACCTTGAAAACAAAGGCAGATTTACGATGCCCTTCCTTACTGTCCCCTACAGAAAAGTACACTCACAGACATGTTGTTCCTGTCATCTTTTCCAGGAAAACTTAGAAGTAGAGCTATTCATCTGGTCTGGTACATAGATTCAGCAGGGAAAAAAAAAATCACTTTGAGGCACAGAGGAAGTGAAAGCTCCCCCAACAGTGCCATGTCATTGGACAGACATAGCTTTCAAAAGCAGAGTTATAGTTTAGTTATTTATTCACAAGCACTGTGTTCTCATGTTGGCACAACCAGGACATTACAAAAGGAAGATAAGCTGTTGCTTTCCTCTGTAAACTGTTCAGGGAGGCTTCTATCAATGCATACAGATGGTACAAAAAGAGGACTGACTGGTAACTGCCTCGCATCAGTAAAGGCTTATATTTATCAGCAAAAACACAGCCAAATACACAATAAGAAAGAAAACTCCCGAGACTATAGTCAAAGCCAGTGTAACATTATACTCACTTGCCGATGTCATCTTGATCAGCAAACTTCTCATCGTTGAAGCCAAACTGGTCAATAAAATTGGACGTCATTTGTTGCATCTGATAATCAGAAAAGGCCTGGCAACCCCAGGACCAACGACAGTGATATAATGATTCTAATAATACTCTAAATCCTATTTGCCCATTTTGCTCCAAAGAAATAAAAGTATATCTAATCCAAACGTAAAGGACAGGAAAAGGATTTGTCTTAACCTTTGAATTTTAAATGGTAACACTGACTACACACCTACTTACATTTACTGACTTGAAAGCCAGTCTAATAGCAGCTCTCAGTAAGAAAGTTAAATCTCTAGTTTAACCACGTGTTAATCAGCACCCTTCTAAATGCACCCCAAAGAAACAGTGAAACAACATAGTACACTAGTATAAAAGAAAAAGTTGTCTTTGTTCAAAATAACATGAAGTTATAAATGGTAAGAACCAGAAAAGTACATTATATATAGATACTAAAGCACAGCTGCATATTCATCATGTAATTATCACTATCACAAAAATATCAGTCTCAGGCACACACACCAGCAGCATCTATTCAACATCTAGAAGAAGGAAACTACGAACATTTTACATCTCAATGCAGTGTCACTGACTCCACTGTGCCTTTTTTTTTTTTTTTTAAATAAAGATGCCAGTGTCAACTGTCAGCAGATGGGTATATACACATTAAGGTACACATGGGCATCTTCTCCTATCCATAACAATAGTTTGTGTCCATTATTTCCCAGGACTATAATTAAATTATCACACATTCTCTAGGGACTTTTAATAGTGTTATTTCCATGTGTAAAGTCAGCCAATACTAAGATATTCTAGGAAATACAGCTGCCACATCAACTCTCTTGGTTTCTTGCCCAGGTAGCTAAAGGGACACAGTATACAGACAAAACCTTTGAAGAAGGTGGTAAAGCTGAACAAAGTGAATATGGAAAGAAAACAAGAGAATAGTCAAAAAAGGCAAGTTTGGATTAAGGCATTATGAAGACTGGAGGAAAAAGAAAGGAGATATAGAAGGATGAGGTATACAGCAAGACACTATCAGGGCTGGGAGTGGGTCTGAAAAACCCTCATGACTGCCAGGGTCACTATGCTAAGCCAGGCCAAAGCAAGAACTCTTTTACATTTTGACCCTAAATTTTAAAATGTGATAGTTAGTTCCGAAAAACTTCAGGATTTGATACTAACATAATCAGTGTACCAACATTACACAGGTAGATAATCAATTACTGACTGTCCTCCCTATAAAATAATTACTCTGCTTTACACTGGTTACTGACCTCTTCTTTCCTGTAAAGTATTTTCACTATTATGGATATTAAAAAGCACATGTGGCTGAAAGACATTAGTGAATTACCTCCACGGGAAAAAAAAACCCCAAAGAAGTTAAGCAGACTTGTTCTGTTTTACAAAAGGTGCAACCATTAAGAACACCACTCACCAAGATAAACAGAAAATTAAGACATGAGGTTTATGACATCAGCTACTTATGAAACTGATGTCATAGTGTGGAGTCTTATCACTACATCAAAACTGTCTACAACAGGTATATAAAATGCAGTTATAAACTGCTAGTGTATCTCAGACCCCTGACAGTTCTATCCCCTTCTCTAATATATTTTCAGTATGCTTAAAAGAGACAAAAAGTGGTGCTACGCTGGTGGAGAACAGAACCAACAATGCTTTCCTGGAGTAAAAGTTTCCAGAGCCACAGCAAGACAGCACATTAAATACTGCTGGCACAAGAAACCTTACAACCCGGAACTAGGTGACAGAACACTTTTTCAAAGATGTCAGTTTTGAAGTGTTATTCAGAAACTTACATAAAAAGTGTTTCTGAGGAAAAGGGGGGGAAAAAGAAACCTTCCCTTCTAGAACAAAGGATCTTCATTAGACGAAAACAGTATTAAACTACATTTGGATGCCAGAAGAAAGAAGTCATAGCAACTAACTTCTGCCTGTGCAGAATTACAAATTTGACAAAAATAAACCAAAGATAAATAGGTTCCTTAATATTCTCCTCCCTTATCCAATTCTTAATGGGTCCACTTGAATTTTGGAAATTTACCTCCTGTTTCCTCCTTTAACTATTTTTCTAGAATAGTGTATTCTAGCTGAAGCCAGAGATACCTTTATGAATGAATTTGTGTAGCTGGAGAATGCTTTAAGTAATTTCAATGCATTTCCCATCAGTGATTTATCTTGTCTAATATCATGCTTTCCTCACAAGACCACTTTAGAAAGTATATTTCACTAGCTTAGCTTAGAGAAAAAAAAAAAAAAGATCAAGAAAATGGTGACAAACTTGAAAGAAACAGCACTGGACCATCTCCATTTTCAGCATTTCTCCAGATTAACCACGTGGAACTGCTGGGATTGCCTAAGCACAGCAGGTCACTAAGGGGATGCATGAAAAGCACAGAGATATTTGAAGATATTACTTTCTCACTAGAGCTGCTACAGATAGCATCCAGCTTACTGAGTTTGTATTCAGGTGCACCTTACATGCACAAAATCACTGAATCAGATAAAAATGCATCAGATTCTTAAAGCTTGAGCCACCACCCACAATTCAAACTTAGATAAGCAATTACTTATTATAAAAACTACAGAAGATGCATAAAGTACCGAAGCCAGTCTTAGACTAGGTAGTTACTACATAGCTGTTAGTGTGAGCTGAAAGATTTTGGTTAATAACCCAGGTAGGTAAGGCATTCCGTATAAGGGATCTATTGGCAGTCTTGTGCCACATGGCTCCCACTCTTTCACCTCCGGTGAAAGAATTGAAAGAGATGCATATTGCAGATAGGACAGTACTACTACAGAAATGCTGTCATTCTTCATCAAAATGGCACCAATGTTCTCCATAATCACTCATCGCAAAAATACTCTAATACCATAATAATATTAAATGCTGTATCATTATCAATTAGTTAGCTATGAAAGCATTAAAACTTCAAGGTGCACACAGCTTTGACTCAAAAGCTTTCAGTCTGGTTGATCTGAAAATTCCCTAGGCATTCTCAATTTTTTTTCATTAAACCAAGTGATAATTATGCTTGAAACACCCCCAAATGAGTTGTCAAAAACACATACTGAATTTAAAAATAAGTGATCGAGTTCATTGGAAATTAGTTCAGGAAGATTTGGCTATGTACACTTGCCAGGTATCAAGGGTCTATGAAGTTAAAAACATTCGAGCTGCTAGATACAACCTGTCACAGGAGCATACTTAATTCTTCATTTATATTATTGTGACAGCTGCAGAGTTTGACATTTTGCCAAAAACTAAAAGCATGTAACAACAAATAGCCAATCCTCCTTGTTTCCTCAACAAAATAAGGGTCAACATTTAAAAAAAAAAAAACTATTAGCAAAATGAAACAGAAACCCATATTTGCTTTCATAGCAATTCACACTTCCCAGAAAACACAATCAGAAGCCACCATTTAAAACTTCTACATCTAGTAAGAACTAAAGTTAACACAGAAATTGTGCTCAACTTGGCCAGACAGCTGGCATATAAAGTGTGTTCTTAGGCATAATGAGATCTGCATACACAGCATGATCAAAGACTAAAAACTGGAAGGCACACCAAGATAGCTGGACTCATGTTAAAAACCATACCTCTGGGTTAGTTGTGTGCATGCACATGTGTTTATTTTAAACATTCTAGGTTTGTATTTGCTTGTGATAGAAATACAAGTTCCACTGCTTTTTTGAAATTTCTTATTTATTTTTACAGAAAGAGCAACTTATGCTGTTAAAGAGCAACTCACCTGCTGCAAAGAAGAATCCTGTGAGAAGCCCGTTTCTTTAAAGTCAATTTCATCATCACTGGACGAATGAATGTGGCAGGTAGTAACCTAAACAAAGGAATTTAGTCATTTGCGTGGTGTATGACAGCCACTCAAGTATACTCACACTACCTGGCTGAATCTTCAGTTTCGTATCAAAATAAAACTGAATTATTTTTATTTTTCCCAACTGCTATACCACATAAAACAGTCCCTGAAATATTTCAATTTCAATAGCATTAACACATACATGAGTATTAGATACCCCAAGAAAGCCAAAGCTTTTGACTACTTCAGAATGACTACTTAACATTAAAAAAGCCAGTCCTACAGCTGACTTTATCTAAAACAAAATGAGACAAAACTTGCATCTTGTCTTTGTACTGCACGAAATATATTGAACAGCAAGTGAATTAGTAGTCACCAAAATACTACATTACATATGSAGATCCTCCTCCTTACCTATATATAAAATATATAAAAATTAAAGGGAAACTGTCTTAAGTATCTACAGTATTTACAAAAAGACAAAAGAATTAAACTTCAGAAATTCGTAGCCAATGTGTACTTGCAGAAACAAACATGGAGTTGTTGCCACAGCAACTGCTGTTTTAAACATTACCCTTGAAAGAAGAGGCTTTTTTGATGATCTGACACAGAACTAGTGGGATTAGTTTGTTCAGTGACACTGCTATTTAAGCAACATGTTCTTGGAAGTACTCATGTTCAATCAGAACAGCACTCCAAATGTAATTTTAGCTGGGACAGCAATTAGCTAAAGTAGTGACAGCTGGCCCTTAAGACACACTCTGTGAAGGATCACTAGTATAAAGCAAATCTACAGATGACAAAATTTATACTGCACTATAATATATTGCATTGTTCTACACATCCCTAGAAATCCATGTTACAGATTCTCAATTGAAGTCAGGTGGTTCACGGATTCTTTTAATTTTTTTAAGAAAATACAAGTCTAACAAAAGGAGTACTGAAACACATACAAGGCTTCATACAAGACAGACACCCTTCTGTGCTCCCATAAATATCACGGGACAATGTTCCAGTCAGAACACATGTGCAAGAGATAAATGAAGGAAGTTGTTACCTTAAGTATATTATGCTTTCATGCTTTTTCCTCTGTTAATATAACACTTACTTAAAAAAAAAAGTAATTAGGAGTGCTTTATTCTTGCACATCTACCATTTAGCCCCGCACTGCAGTTTGCATACTACAAGTACCCTGACTTCAAGTTAGTGAATTCCTGAAGGAAACCTGACCTCTCAACACTAAAACTCTCAGGAAGCGGGAAGAACAGTAATGCACCAAATGATCTCTGGGCTTGTCGTGTGTGGAGAAGAACTGTTATACCAAGTGACAGACCAAGTCCATTGAAGGTTAGCGCTCAGTGTATATTTGTGAAAATATTCTTGCAAAGTCTGCACGCTTCAAGGTAATTATATGGCATTCCATACCACAACCTGAGCTGCCCTAGATACCGCCCCCCTCATGGGCACATTTTGAGAGGACAAAAGTTAATATGCCTACTCCTTCTATAACTGCAACTTGTTGGGGGAAAAGACACCCAAAACCAAGTAAGAAGTTGTTTGTTTAGTTTTAGTTACTACTAATGAGTAGTTAATCTCCAGTAGAAATCCTGCCCTTACTGCTGTAACAGACACAAGCTCAGGACTCTTAGCCAGTCACAGAGTCTTCTCCCCCAAACTCTCCCTTGGGGAACCAACAGGAGATAAGGCCTAAGATATATGAGTTACTTCTCTTGTTTTCCGAGAGCTGCTGTAGTTGAAGCATAAACCTGAAAGAAGAAACTAGCATTACTCCACCCTAATAAATAAACGGCAGAATTATGCCAGGGAAGGGAGTGGGAATGACCACTGCAAATTCCAGCAATTAATTCTTTACTTAAGAAAGTTCCTCACTGTTCAGACCAGTCACATTCTAATAGTAACACAAAGCACAGGCACTTTTCACAAATAATTCATTCTAACATGTGGCATTTTTTGCCACATTTCCCAGTAATATTGAGAAGGATTTTCCTTAAGAGAAACGAACTACATGGTGATTTTTAAGGAAACCATGAACAATTTGTCCTGTAGACTGTTATTTTTAGGCTTAGGGGAGGTATATTCTCCTCACCTAATCTTTAAGTATACCTCACGAACATTCAATGTCATGACTAATATTGGAACGATGCCATAAAGAGACACATGTGAAGTTATACAAAGTCTCTTGTACAAACCTAGTATTACAAATTGTATAGCATTCTTAACTGTACCAGCATCATTAACGCACCTTGATCTAAAGAGAAAATGAACAATTACCCCACATTTGTTTAATCTTCAGTTAGGTAAGTAGAAGTAGGTAAGCTTAGTGAAGTACTGCCTACCTTCTACCAGAAAGACAATTAGCAGTGGAAAAACAAAAATAAACTTCCTGTAAAGTCTGTAAAGTGTTTTGGGGAAACTCTGAGATAGTCCTGCTACATGCTCACTTCTACCTCTGCAGTTACTGTTGTTTTAGAAAATGTAACAAGAACCTGTTTGAAAGACAGAAAAGCCTAGAGAGGGAGAAACAGAAAGGGATAAAGTGTTGATAGATTTACAATCAACATCCCTGATGTAAAACAACCGAAAAAAAATAGTCTCATGGCTGTAGCAGCAGTTCATTACGCATGGGACCCTGGGACCACATACCGTGTTCCATTACAGTAAAAGAGCTCTCTTTGTTGAGCACCAAATGACTGAAGCACGGAAAGTACTCACAAAATCAATTATTTCCATAGCCTTCACACAGCTAACTTATTTACGTATTTTTTAATGAACTTCACATCATAAGAGTATGCATACACATAAAGACCACATCATCTGAGCTTAGTAAATCCAGTAAGTTGACTGAAGAAGGTCAAGTGTAACAGTAAACCACAGTACTGTCATTCAAGTCAGGAACTGTGTGCTTAACTATTATATCACCGATGACTAGATTCTGCTCAACAGCTTGCTTAGGATAGGAAAACTTTGAACCAAGTCTACTCCTCTACCCAGCAATAAACATAAGGCTAATCAATAGAAAATTAAGAAAAGTGTGCTTAAGATCTTGCTCTTGGGACACTGAAAATCTACACTTTAAATCAGGTATATAATTTTTCAGGTATAAACATCAGTTCTGATAAGATGTTGTTTTAACCCAGGATGCTTTCATCAACTTACAGAAGAGCTTAAACACTCAGACACACCAAATTGTCCAGGTTTATAGATGGAGCAGACAGGTCTACGGAGATCAAAGCACAGATCAAAAGCATGAATTTTAGGGGACAGTACGACTGGGAAGAAATACTGTGGGGCTGTGCTTTCAGGATACACCCATACAATAACCATAATTAAGCCTGACTCAGTAAAACAACAAGCTGAGTTTCCTATGAGATCTGTCTTTTAATATCTTCTACACCACGTGGTACTGTCCATTACTGCTTATCTTTGAACTAAATACTAATCCAAGGCTCATGAGAATTGATCATGCAAGCAGAAACAAAGCCTATAAATTTAGAAATTCAAAGACACGGTATTTTCCAGATGGCATTTTAGATACAAGAATTTGTTGTAAAGCTTTGTATTTCTATTAACTGAATATTGCGGAGTTTGGAGATATGTATTAAATGAGGTCTTACTGTTGTTACATCAAATATGTCCAAGTAAATGATTACATATCTAAAGAGCTAATTACAATGTTATTAATTATTGTCCTGGTTCCAGCAGGGACAGAGTTAACTCTCTTCCCTGTAGCTGGAGGGGGGGCTGTGTTTGGGGTTGGTAATGAAAGGAATGTTGATGGCCCCTTGATGCYTTGGGTGTTGCTGGGTGGTGCTTGCACCGACAGCCTCCCCTGACAGCCTCCCCTGCCCTTCGAGGTGCAGGGGGACCTGGCGGGGAGCATAGCCGGGGTGGTTGACCCAGCTGGCCAATGGGGTATTCTATACCATGTGACATCATGCCCAGCTTAAAAACCGGGGGCGGTTCCTTCAGGGGGAGCGCACGGTTCGGGCGGTTGGTCCGGAACACATGGGGGTGAGCAGTTGCGTTGTGTATCGCCTGTTTTGTATATTCTGTTATTGTTGTTATCGTTGTTATTATCAGTGTTCTACTTTGTTTTATTTCCATTWWTWWMCTGTTTTTATCTCAACCCGCGGGTTTCCCTCCGTGTGCCCTCCCGCTCCTCTCCCCCATCCTACCGGAGTGGGGGGGTGAGCGAGTGGCTGCGTGGTGTTTAGTTGCTGGCTGGGGCTAAACCACGACAGTCCTTTTTGGCGCCCAACGTGGGGCACGAAGGGTTGAGATAACAGCAGATTAACAACTAGAGTGCATTAAAGAATTTCTGGCTGTTGATAGCTGCCAGTCACMATACTGATTCATCTGCTTGCGATAYTGATTTGTTTGGTCTGCATCATGCTCTTGTTGTTACTGTACATGCTAAAGCTTGGGTTTGGGTTTTGTAGTCTGCTCTGCTCTGCAATAATTAGTGATGTCATACCTGGGAGACTTGTTATTAAAATACTGACATTGGGGKGTGTGTGGTATTTGGGATCCATAATAAAGCCGTTATTGTGTTTCGGGTACCACTTCATGGAGGCAATTGGCAATTATACCTCTTCTTCTGAGATGTTTTCTATGGGGGGGATAGAGAATGGCACCCTCACTACCTTCCTCTATGATGTCGTCTCCTTTGTTAAAGTCACTTTGTTGCAGGCTATTAAAACTATGACGCTGCTACACTTTACAGTCCCCCGTAAGGTCCCAGGCCAGGGCTGGGTTAAAAACCAGTCGTAGTTCAATGATCATATAGGATTACTTAATGATAGAAGCAAATGTTCTTAGAATTAAATAATTGTGTTTGGATTTTGGGGTTTTGGGTCATGATTATAGTTGTTGGGCAGTAGTGGGTGTTCGGTACTTACAAAACAAAGACTGGTCCCTGATGTTCCTGATGAGAACTAAGAACTTACAGGACTGATGCTTTGTTAATTATTAGAAGATGATTAATGAGCTATTGTGGAAAACAACTGATGCCTTAAGAAACCAGTTGAAACGAACCCTTCGGTTCGGATAAAAGCCAAGGAATAACTGAGTCTGTGCAGAACAAGAGGTCAGCCAGCGGTGACGAAGAGGAACCGCTAGCCTTCATCCCCATGACCCCTGACGACCACTACCAAGAAACAATGCGCAGGCGCAACTGGGAGGAGAGCTCATTTTAATGTGAAGCGGGGACAAGCTATSCATATGCATAAGTGTGTGATGTAATGTCATGTATRTGCAAGATTTTACTGTGTAAGTTTGTGATGAAAGCTGCAGCAAACTGAACACGTGGTGGTGGAGCGATCCCCCGTGTTCCCAGCGCTGCCAATAAAGAATGCCTGCCTTTTAACACTACATTGGTGTTACGAGGTTTATTCCCGATTTCGGTGACAGTTTTGGCGACCCAAATGGGACACCGCTTGTGAATCTCGACGGATCCGCGGGATCACGGGACCTCCAGCCGGCACCGAGGGATTCTCAGGGAGAACCTCTGATCCCTGGACCGAAGAATTCAGAGCAGGTCCCCTGGAAAAGGTAAAAAGGCATTCTTTTTTTTCTAAAAAAAAAAAAAAGGGGTAGGAGTCCCCGCTGTCTGCTCGTAAGACGCGGTGAAAGGTTCGCAGGGTTGGACTGAGAGGTACCTAGGAAGGAACGCGTGCCCGTAAGTCGCGGTGAAAGCTTCGCAGGGTTGGGCTAAAGACCCGGGTAAAGGAGGGGGATTTCTGGCAGGGGGCTGGAATCCCAAAGGGACCTTCAACAGGGGTTGGGGTCCCTCTGACTAGTGCCTGGTGATAGTGCACGCAATCACAACCACTAGTCTCGGGTAGATGGGTACTTTTCCAAGTAAGAAACCTGTCCCACAAAGAACACCTTTGGGATGTATCTTGAAACACTGGAAAGATCTGGGGGGTGATCCTTTGACTCGGAAACAATTAACTGAATATTGCAGTCATTAGTGGCCAATGTATAAATTGGATGATGGGGAAAAATGGCCAGAAAATGGAACATTACAATATAATACCATCTTTCAATTAATGTTGTTTTGCAAAAGGGAAGGCAAATGGGATGAAATGGCATATGTTGATTTGTTCTTTGCACTGCGAAATCATCCAGAATGGCAAGGACAGTGTGGAATACAATTGTATAAATCTATGACGGTATTAGAGAAAGGGAAAAGTGATAAAAATTTGAATAGTAATACCAGAAAAAATTGTTTGGAGAATGGAACTGAGGAGGAGGATGTTGAATTGATGGTTGCTCCTCACCGAAGATGGGAGGGGGGAGGAGAGATCCAAAATTTGGAAAATGATAATCTTCCTGCTCCTCCGATGGAAGGGGAAGCAGGGGGATTTAGCCCAATTTCAGGAAGAACACAGGGAATAAGGGGAGAAGCGAGACCAACTTCCCTCCAAGCCCCTCTCTGGGAAGCGGCGGGGAATGAAGGTCCAGTGGTGGTGAAAGTTCCTTTTTCGATTACTGAATTAAGGTCATGGAAAGAGACTGCGGGTAACTATCGGGAGGATCCTGAAAGAGTAGCTAAAGTAATTGAAACAATAATTAGAACTCAGGATCCAGATTGGAATGATTTACAAGTAATACTGGATACTTTGCTTGATGAGACTGATAAGAAAATGGTGTTAAATACTGCTAGAAAACAGGTATAAGGAGCACATGCCAATGGGGGTTTACAGGGAACAGTGGACCAGAATTTTCCATCCATGAATTCTGAATGGGACCCTAATCAACCAGGGCCCAGAGGGATGTTGAATAGATATCAGAGGTGGATTCTATATGGTGAGACATGCAATGCCAAATGCAATGAATTGGTCAAAAATATATGAAGTAAGACAAGAACCAAATGAGTCCCCATCAGCCTTTATGGAAAGACTGAAGGTGACTGCTAGAAAATATATTAATTTGGATCCAGATAAGCCGGAGGAAGTGATACAACTGGCCTCTATATTTATGGGCCAGTCAGCCCCAGATATTAGAAAGAAACTTCAAAAATTGGAAGGGCCTGAATCTAGGGATTTGGGCAAAATGCTTGAAATTGCCTGGGCCGTATATAATAATAGAGAAAAAGAAAAAGAACTGAGGCAAGCACGGAGGGATGGAAAATTACTGGCGATTTTAACCGAGAGTAATAAAAGAGGTAGAGGAAGGTAAATCCCGATTGGCAGAAGACCAATGTGCTTTTGCAAGGAACGTGGGCATTGGCAGAGAGAATGCCCCAAAGCTGGAGAATTAGATCCAACTCTCCGGGCAGTTAAGTTAATGACTCTGGGTGAAGAATTATGAAGGGAACCGGAGAAATCAACCCTAGCTGAACCTCTGGTTACACTGAAGCTAGGGAATGAAGAAATAGAATTTTTGGTAGATACAGGAACTACTTATTCAGTGTTAAATACATCAAAGGGAAATTTAGTAATAAATCAGTTAATGTTGTTGGTGCGACAGGGCAAAGAGAAAACTGGCCTTTTCTAGAACCACTGAAGTTTAAATTAGGAAAACAACRGGTAACTCATCAATTTCTATATATGCCTGAATGTCCATTGCCTTTGTTAGGGTGAGACTTGCTAAGTAAGCTGAACGCGCAAATAACTTTCAAAAATGGGGAGATTAAATTGTTAGTACCAGAATCAAAAGCTATAGAGGCAAGAGCATTTATGTTGCAGGATTCCCCCAGGGAAGAACAGATTCCAGAAGAAGTGGAAAATGCAGTAATTCCTTTGGTCTGGGCGAGTGGAGCTCCGGGACGATCCAAATTGGCAGAACCGGTAAAAGTAACTTTAAAATCTGGAGCCAAGCCAGTAAGACAAAAACAATATCTTATTAAATGGGAGGCTCGAAAAGGATTAGAGGAGTTAATCACAAAGTTTTTAGAGTATGGACTTTTGGTAGAATGTGAATCAGAATACAATACTCCTATATTACCAGTAAAGAAATCTGGAGGTAAGGAATATCGACTAGTTCAGGATTTAAGAGCTATAAATCAAATAGTCCAAGATATGCACCCAGTAGTAGCTAATCCATATACTCTACTGACCTCTTTAAAAGAGGAGCACAAATGGTTTACTGCGCTAGATTTAAGGGATGCCTTCTTTTGCATACCTCTGGATATAAAGAGCCAGAGCATATTTGCTTTTGAATGGGAAAGCCCTACCACAGGACAAAAGACGCAACTAACATGGATTGTACTTCCACAAGGATTCAAAAATAGCCCTACAATATTTGGAAATCAGTTAGCAAAAGAATTGGAAATATGGAAAAGACAGAACCAAGGGGAAGGCACATTGTTACAATATGTGGATGACATTCTAATAGCAACAAAAAGCAAAGAAAAATGTTTTGAAATTGCTATCAGTTTATTAAATTTTCTGGGCCAAGGAGGATACAGAGTTTCCAAGAACAAGGCGCAGATAGGAAAAGAGACAGTGATCTACTTGGGATTTGAAATATCTCAAGAACAAAGACAATTAGGAAATGAAAGGAAGGAAGCAATCTGTCAAATTCCTGAACCCAGTAGCCCAAAGGAATTGAGAGCTTTTCTGGGGATGGTTGGATGGTGCCTACTTTGGATCCTGAACTATGGACTCTATGTAAAGCCACTATATGAGGCTTTGAAAGAATCCAAAGATCGGTATCTGACTTGGACACCTGAATGCCTGAAGTCATTCAAAGAATTGAAAAAGGCACTGATGATGGCCCCTGCTTTGGTACTATCTGATGTGACCAAACCTTTTGAGTTGTTTGTGCACAAAAGACAACATCTGGCTCTTGGAGTGCTGGCACCATGGCTGGGATCCTGGAAGAGATCGGTGGGATACTTCTCCAAACATCTTGATAATGTGAGTAAAGGATGGCCGGGATGTTTGCGTGCTGGGCAGCAACGGTGTTGTTGATCCAAGAAGCTCGAAAAATTGACCATGAGTCAAAAGATGGTGGTATATTCACCATAAATGATAATAACTGTCTTAGAGCAAAAGGGGGGTCATTGCTTATCCCCTAGCAGAATGCTGAAATATCAGGTTGTTTTACTGGAACAAGATGATGTGGAACTGAAAACCACACCAATTGTTAATCCTGCAATATTTTTAGCAACAGAAAACCCAACGGGGAAATTAGAACATGACTGCCTGTTAACCATTGAACAAGTCTATTCCAGCAGACTAGATCTGAGAGATGAACCACTGGAACATCCTGATTTAGAATTATTCACCGATGGGGGCAGCTTCGTGCAAGAAGGAAAACGAATGGCCGGGTATGCTGTCGTTACCACCACCAAGGTATTGGAATCAGGGACGTTGCCTACAAATACCTCGGCACAGAAAGCAGAACTGGTGGCGTTAAGRYGRGCTCTGCGAATAGCAGAAGGAAAAAGGGTAAATATCTGGACTGATTCTAAATATGCATTCGGTGTAATCCATGCTCATGGGGCAATATGGAAGGAAAGAGGACTGCTGTCAGCCCAAGGAACATCTATAAAGTATAAAGAGGAAATTCTCCAACTCCTGGAAGATGTGCAGAGACCGAAGGAGGTAGCGGTAATGCATTGCAAAGCTCATCAATCGATTAGCAGATAAAGCTACAAAAGAGGCGGCAAAACGAGGTATCCTTGCACTAGTACCAGTAAAACAAGTAAGACTTCCAAATTCAAAACCGAGATATAGTAAATTGGATGATCAATTAGYGGAAGAACTAAAGGCATCCCAAAATGGAGAAGGATGGTGGGTAACGCCAGAAAAACAAGTAGTAGTAACTCCGCAAGTTATGATAGAACTCGCAAAAGAAAAATATGAACAAACACATTGGGGAGTAGATGCCATGGTTTCAAGTTTGAAAACCTCTGTAGTGTGTGTAGGAATGACAGGAATAGTTAAATCAATAGTGGCCAAATGTCTAATCTGTCATAAAAATAATCCCCTGAACCAAAAGAAACCACCTTTAGGAGTAACAAAGCAAGGGAATTCTCCCGGAGGTTACTGGCAAATTGATTTCTCTGAGTTACCCAGACAAAATGGATATAGGTATTTGTTAGTATTAACTGATACATTTTCTGGATGGCCAGAAGTCTTCCCTTGCCGCACCAACAAAGCTAGAGAAGTAGTTAAAATGTTGTTGAAGGAAATAATACCCAGATTTGGGGTGCCAATGGGAATGTCCTCTGATAGAGGACCGCATTTTGTGGCAGACATAGTCCAACAAATTAGTAAAATTTTGGGCATAAAATGGGACCTACATACCCCCTGGAGACCACAGTCAAGTGGAAAAATTGTCAATAGAGATCCAGGGACTGCAAAATTGACTTTAAGATATGCTTAAAAAAAAAACCAAAGAGCTACCATTGCAAAGTATGGAGAAAATGGATTTTGATCTGGCCACTGATGATGATGGGAGCATTTTTCGGAGGGAAGGGAGATCAAGTAGGAAAAAGAGCAGAAAGTGGGRATCCGTCATCAATAGAAGCAGAATAGTTGATACACATTCCAAGGAGAACTCCAGAAGAGAATTTAATGGTGGGATTGATAAAAGGATTTGCTAACTTGCAAAATGTGACCCAAATAACTGCDTGTCTCCCAATCCCAAGAGCTGTAGGTGAATCAATTCCATGGGGAACCTTGATAACAAATTTAAGTAAAGAAAAATCCAACAATGATAGTACCTACTGTGAGCAAGTTCCTACTGTTGGATGACAGGAACAAACATATCGTATCCGAAAGCAGTAAAAAAAACCCTTAACAGGAGTAAAATTGGATGGGCCTTAGAATCTCTATTGACTCCCTTGTCAACCTATAGAAATAAAGTCTGGTTATATAGATTGACAGGTCAGGTAGAAAAATTGGCTAATGTAACAAAAAAAGGATTCAAACAATGGAATTTAGTTACAAGCAACCTCAAAGATGACCTTACAAAATAGAATGGCTTTGGATATGCTCTTATTAAAAGSACATAGAGTTTGTGGACACCTGAGAGATAAAACAGATCATTGTTGCATACATATCCCAAATGTTACTCAAGATGTTGAACATGATTTGGATTTATTAGGAGAAATAGAAAAAGATACCCAAGAAATTCAAAAAGACATGCAGGAAAATTGGTTTGATAAAATTTTTAGTGGATTGGGATGGAATCTGAGTTCCTGGGTAAAGTCCTTAATTGGTACTGTATTGTTATTACTAATAATATTCTTAGTAGTATTACTCATTTATCATTGTTTGAAAAAGAAGTTCACAAAAAGAGCTGCTGTAGATCGTAAAATTACACTTGCGATAGCTGAAGGCCGACATTAGAGCGTAAACTGTCCAATTAATGATGCTCCCACCATCATTCGCTAAAAAGAGAAATAGAATATTGATTTGTGGAAGTATTGAAAAATAAATATATGATTATTTCAAAACTTCCAAAGGGGGGAAATGTTGCAGGCTACAAAATGATTAAAACTATGATGCTGCTACACTTTACAGTCCCCYGTAAGGTCCCAGGCCAGGGCTGGGTTAAAAACCAGTCGTAATTCAATGATCATATAGGATTACTTA